>OMLF01042536.1:28116-42370 GCA_900302615.1 Holocentrus rufus | reverse complement strand
CCACCCCCAAGCAGAGAGAAGGGACTAATCAGTGAAATCACCTGGTGGAGTTTTCGGTTGGAATGAAAACCTGCAGCCTCTCGGCCCTCCATGGCACGAGTTTGACATCCCTGGCATAAGGTTTTTGGGCATTCACAGGAGGAAATGCGATTGTTGGATAAATGTTGGATGCTACAATGCTCTAAAGGTGATGGTTTGATCATGCGAAATATGCCATGGTGGATAAAAAGTACTATTTTAAGTTATTTACTCATTTATTTTTCATTATCTCCATGTTCAGTATCCTTTTAATTTGTCACTGCACACAGAGGACAAATTCTGCAAAAGACAAATCTGCTCCCACAGTGGCCCCCTGTGCAAAGGAAAATCGTATACGGCTCAAAACCGCTCTGGCCAGGGGTGGCTCGCGCTCGCCTGGGAGGGCGCGGGGTCAGTGTCTATGTTTGTGACTCAAATCGGGTGAAGTGGAAAACAACATGAGATGACTCAACAGCATGGCAGCGTGAGATAAGCGTGGTGCTTTGCTCAAGGGCATGCTGGAAAGCAAAATGAAGTCCGCGCAGCGCTTCGAGCAAAGTGGAAAGAATTACACGTTATGAGGCCAGAGTCTAATAATAAATTACATCGCGCCCTCGCAAACAGGATCAAATGGGAATGACGATTTGCTCAAGGGCGTTTTTTTTTTCAGCTGCCCAGAGAGAGACAATATGCGAGCTGTAGGGTAGATGAACTGAACTCATGCACTCATCTGCTCATGTGTCCATTCTGCAGACAGAGAGAGAGAGAGATAAACAAGAGCAGCATCAGCGCCGTGGCCAAGGGCACTTTGGCCGAGGGTGATTGCACTGAGCTCCTCCAGTTAACGTCCTTCACTTGACTTGCGTCCCCGAGAGGGAAGCCATGAATTCCCCTCCTCAGAGGCTCCTTGGCAGGGCTGCTTCTGAGGCTCGGGGTTTCAGTCTGCTGAAATACACATTAGCAGCGATAGAAAAGCTCCCTTGGCGGAAGTTTTTCCATGTTTGGTTGCACCCGAGTAACGAGCATGAACATTAAAAGATATTTCTGTATTTCAACATTGCTCCCTTTCGGCTATCAGGTTTATTTTCTGGGAGTTCACGCTGTATATTAGGCAGTTTTATTGTGCCGGGGAAAAGGTCCACCGTGTCAAGTTGTTTTAGTCTGCCATTGCGTCTCAAAATGCCGTTTTTTCTTTAAAGAAGTGCTGGTGTAGTAAGGTGATTTCACATTTCCACTGCTGCTTCACTGGGAATTCACTTGGAAAATAATTACCGTTCATTGTTGTAATACAGAAAACTCCAAGACTGTGTCACTCCCCTCTTGAAACAAGCTGGTTTGCACTGGGATCAAGTGAGATGACCTCTCCCTGATCGCTCCCTACTGGCAGATTTTTACCTCTTGGTTAAAGGAAAGTGAGATTTTAAAAACTCGCTACTAAATCAAATGACTTTTTCCGATGGATATTTTCTTAAATGTAATGAATGTCCACATCAAACAGAGATCTCAGTTTTGCAGCATTGCATTCTTTCCCCTCTCAGTTTTATTTTCAGGAAGATTCTGTTTTATTAGGCAGTTCGGGGGCTTTATTAGAGTGTTAAACATGTCCAATTTAATACATCATTTAAAGGAGCCCTAAAATTTTACTTAGAACAAGTGGGGAGAAAAAAAGTATTTTCATCACAGCTATGTGATTTTCCTGAAACTCATAACATGTTGAAGCACAAATGATTCAAGAGACAAGTTGACTTGCATCGGGATCACATGAAACTGTCTCAGCCACTGGCAATTGTTTTTGCATCAGTTTCCATCTGTTTCGTCTTTCGTCACATCCATCACATAATACCTCGAACCCCGCTGATTGGATATTGATGAAACTCGGGCAGATGGTGCCTCTCACATCCAATAGAGATGCCACAGTTACAAGCTGAAACAACATATTTGATACTGATTGGCCCAGAGGGGGGATGTCCCTCATTTGTGTTTACCGTTGCTTTATTTTAATCAGTTTTCAAGAAAATCAGATTTCAGAGCATAATGCTGGGCTAAATTACTTTTTAAGACTTTTTTTGCCCGTCAAGATTCAATTTTATTTTATTTTTCTCACAAAATGTTGTACCCTTCAGTTTGTGAAAACCGTCTGCGGCATTTTTTCTCGACTGAAGGCACAGCTGCCACACAGAGATGCCACATGAGGTAGATTAGAGGTGAGGGAGGGTTTGCCGTGTCAAGTGCTGGGAGCAGACACCTCAGATTGGACCTGAGTTGTTGATCTGTAAAAGCGAGTTTATGCTGCAGCAGTCAGAGGTTAAGAAGGACAGAGAGAGAGCTGTTTGTGGATTGTAAATAAAAGAGCTGATTTCTGTACACTAGCCCGGCGAGCACAGCTGAAGGGAAAATAAATCAAGCACCTGGTTGTATGCAGATGATTTAGTTTTATTATGCACTACAGGACCTGGTTTACAATGATACCTGAAACTGACAACTATAGTTTAAACGGAGCAGAGAGAACAAATGTTGTGGCATTCAGAAAAAGGCCCTGATGTCAGCCTGCAACTCACTGTAGAGTACAACTATAAGGATTATTATCAATACATCTGGAAAAATTTGAAAACAAGATCAATTAAAAAAATTAGTTTCAATTTCAGCATCAAAGACTTTGATGCTTCAATCTTTGATGCTGAAATTCAAGTTGTTCTCCGTTGTGGAAGTGAACTGCGGAGCTCAATTTTCCACCAAAACAAATCACCATGCAAAAATTCCAGTTGTGATATTCCATCTGGAGTTTCTGCAAGAGCATCGCTGGAGTTCAGAGAGACAGCCCAAACCGTGCCTGCAGAGCAGAACGAGGCAAAATCTCCTACCAACACAGAGCATCCAGAGGTAGCTGTGCCCTCCCAGAGGCTGACCACCAGGAACTTCAAATTCATCATCTCCAAAACAAAGCCAAGAGAAATATGTAACAAAAACTAATCTAATTACATTGATTGCTGACAAAAGAAATACTTTTAATCCACCAACTGTAATGTTATGCATCTCTGAACAGAGAATACACAACGCACAAAGTCAGGAAATGAAAAGAGTCTGCCGTGCAAAAGGCAAAGAAGCTGAGAGATCATGTGAAGTCTGAAAAACAGGAGGAACAGAAACAGAAGTTCACCTCCGTTCCAATGCTGCATGTCCAACTCTTACAGAAAATCTAAAAACTAAAGAGTGAGACGGACAAAGAGTGAGAGACAGACAGCTGGGGACAGAAAGAGAAAGGGATGAATGTGGCAAAGAGGAGAGAGTGTGCGCAAGACAGAGAGACAGAGAGAGAGAGAGAGAGAGAGGGAAAGACAAAGACAGGAAGGGCGAGAGCCTGCTGGTCCAGTCGATAGCAGTGATGTGAGGATCTTCTGCTGGTTTGACAGCAGAGGCAATTACAGTGATGCTGCTGCAGGCTGAAACCAGCTCTGATAGGCAGTCACATACACACCGGCTACCCTTGTATCCCTTGGTGTCTCGCTAGGTCTCTCGTCCCTCCCTCTCTCTCTCTCTCTCTCTCTCTCTCTGCATCCTGTTTTCTTTAGCCTGTGTTTTAACACACTTCTATCTGTGATTTCCTCACAGACATATCACCTAACATGTATTCTGAAAACCTTGTATCTATAATGTCAGCTTTTCAGGGAAAAAAAAACAAAAAAGCTTGGCCACTGTGCATTTTTTGAGTTTATCCAATGGCAGAGTTCAGACCTCTGAAGTACAAGTCTAACAGGGTGTAAAGGATTAGGAGACGCCCATGAAATGAAATGGCGATGATACCTATATCAGTTTGAAGGGGTACAAATTCTGCAGACCACTTGAAACACCTCGAGTCACAGGCAGCGTTGCCAAGTCCTACAAGATAAATAAGCATCCCCGTCTTCAACAACTACCCCTGCCCCCCTGAAAAAACTAAAGTCCAAACAAAATGTATTTGTTCCATATCTGTTCCTGTTTGGGTCCAAATTATGGTTCACGGTCCAGTGCTGAAGATGTTTTTTTAATCAGAGCATAATCATTACTTCTAAAACATTTGGACGACTTTTATGTTTGTTTTAGCCAATAGCGAGGCAAAATTACAGCATTTATTTTTATTTCATGTTCTCTCTTGCAGTTATGGCCAGCGTGAATGTGATCACCGTAAAATCGTCACAGAAACTGATTAACAAGTGAAAAAAGTTATTAAGGTCATTATTATTTCTATGTATCACAGGGCAGTCACTGGTAATGCTGTTTAATTTAATTCTGTGTTCTGGATGATGATCTTAAATTATAATTCATATGCCTTTTGCTGTCTTCTTTGCTGGAGTTTCCACAGGCATTGAAAATCCTTGAAAGTTTGTAAATTACAGAAACTAAAAACAAATCTATTCAGCCTCAGTGTTTTCTAGATCAGGAACGACAGTGTGCTCTTTTACTTTAGAGTAAAGAGGAACATTAAAGTAGGAGCTGGCCTTTGGCAGCCGGTCTGCCTGTCTCTGCATCATTACCCTCACTGCCTGTCTGCTGTCTGTACCAGTGTGTATGAAGCTGAATACATCTGCTCTGAGTGTGTGGGTCATGCCCAGTGCGGCTGTGTGAGTGTGCAGCTGCCGGTTTGTCCGTCCTCTCTGTCAGGCGCCTGTCACACACTCTGATTTTACCTGCCGGTGGAAAGACATGCGGGGGTGCAGACGGACTCCTGTCTTCTTGCCTTTTAGTCTCACCATCCCTCTCTCAAAGGGCTCACTCAATGTTCATTCCTTTATTCTAATGTATATTTTATGCATATAGCTGCAGAATTCATGGATTGTTAAGTTTAGCTGAGTTGAGTTAAGGTAAGTTTTAAAAGGTACTGTACATATGATGAGTTTTTTTTTTCTCACAGAGGACCATCAAATACTTAAAGATATTCCCAGCATTGATTAAACCCTTAAAAACTCATCTCTGTTCAACAAAATTACATGTTAAGAAGTTTGTTCAATTAAAAAAACCCTTCATGCCTTAAAATGGCTGAAATGTAACTCTACACCTTTGCCTTCATTTAGAATGCGTGGATCTATGAATATGCAAATAATACCTGCCTCTCTTCAAATCTCTCTTTTTTTACGTATGACTTCCTACAATGTTCGAAATGTAACGGTATTAGATAACGTGAGCCTTCAACTTGACCACGTTATGAAGAAACCAGAGAAAGTCTCTGGAGAAAGGGTTAACTACTATTGTGTTGAGCTAAATATGCAAATAGAGTGAGATACTGAGGCTACGATTGGTTATCAGTCTGTGATGTAACAGACCGGTAAATCTACATGGCATCAATCCAGATTTCTGTTAGTGAAAAAAGGAAGTCGTGTTTTGATCCGAAAGTGAAGCACATAGAATACATCAGTATAGTCGCAGATTATCTGGCAAAACACATTAAAAACAGAAAAAACATAATTTTAATCAGAGTTAAAACATGAAAATAAAGCAACAATTTATGAATTTTTCCAGAAAATACAAAGATTTTCTTGCTTTAAGGATCAGATAGAAAACTATGACACTCGCCTTCCATGGTCTTTGTTTTATTTGCCTCTCTCTTCTTCTTCATACTCCCATCCTTCTCAGACACATTAGTTAGACATTAGCGATATTTCTATGCAGCTGTCAAGCGAATCTTAAGTGAACTTTTGAAATATTGTGAAAATAAAATACAAATTATGTGCATTTCCATCAACTAAGCGGAAGAGAGTAAACAGGCTTCCAGAATGTGGAAACATGTCAAAAAATATTCATGAGAAAAATGGAAAAATTGTTCTTTGGTATCGGCTAATGTAGGCTATATTTCATACTGTCTGAAGAGGAAAACAAAGAAATGCAATATTAAAATGCACCAACTAATGGATATACAAGCATTATGGGACTTTATACCGTATTTGTAAAACATTTCTGGGAAGCCGCGGCTCAAAGCTGCTGTACAGGCAAACATCTGCCTTAGTTGTCGTTCAATAAATATATTTCCCTGATTTTTTTTTTATTGACAAAAACATTTTTCTGCCTTGAATGAATGAAAAACGTAAACAAAATATTGAGTAAAATTCTCCAGATTTGCAGTTTCCATACAATCTCTCTAATGTGATGCATCATGATTTATGCCGAGACAACAACGGACACACGACATGATTTCATTACACTGTAATGTCCCCTCTGTTCTCTCTGTTAGCTTAAGTGGCTTTTTGCTCCATCATACTCTGTCTTGAGCCATACTACTTTAGTCTTTCATGCATGCACACACACACACACACACACACACACACACACACACAGAGAGAGAGAGAGCGAGAGAGAGAGAGAGACTAGCCAACTAATGCACACTCCACAGCAGCTTCACTTGTTTCAGGAATTGTTCTGAGAACAAACAGATTTTTTTTTTACCTTGTTTGAAGAAAAACAAGATTTGAACACTGAACATGATACTAAATGACTTGTTAAGATGGACAATTTTTGCAGTGTGTTTTTACATTGCATAGTCACACACACAATATAATCACATTTTTGCACAGAATCACGCGCACACACACACACACACACACACACACACCCCTTCACGTTCGCCCTCCTTGACTTCATTGAACTGAGCATCATATCTTGCGACTGTCAGGCGAGTGAAAAGCAGGTTTCATCAATGCCATCGATTTTCTGTTTCTGCTTTTCTCCTGCAGATCTGACACAAGCATAAAATGCTCACTCACATGCCTGCAATCTACCTCCCTCCCTCCCTCTCTCTCTCTCTCTCTCTCTCTCTCTCCCTCTCTCTCATTCACAGAGCTACATAAAGTTTCTGGTCAGGCCTGTGCGTGGGTGTGTTTTTTTCACGGTGCAGATAGCGGAGTCGGCAGCTAAGCTGTTATCTCTGCAATTCATTATTATTAGAGAAAACTGTCTTCCCTCCCCCTCTCTCTGTCTCCCCTCTCTATCTCGCTCCAGTGTTTGTTCCTCCCTCCCTCTCTCCCCAGCGTCGCCCTCTCCCTCTTTCCTCTCATAGATCTGTTTTGACCTTCAGTCGCGACAAGGCCGTTTTATACAGCGTCCATATTTGTCCAACCTGACAAGATAAGCAGGACAGAAATACATCAACATGAAATGGTTTTTATCTTAATTCATTTCTGGGAGAAAAAAAGAGAGAGAGAGGCAGGAAGGTGGAGGGTATGGTCTTATATAAATAAAAAGACAGATGGGAAGGGGGAGACAAATGAGGAAATGTTTGGCATGTGAAGAGAGAATACATAAGCATGTCGTTGTCTTTGAGCACATTTTTATGAGGAATGTAATGCTACAGTGGTACAGGAAACATGGATGGTGTTTTGGTGCAACATGGAGTTTTGTGGTGGAATTAAAAACTACAACTGTATATTTTCATTTTTCTTTATTTCTTATGTCTCATTTTACTCTTCATTGTCATTTCATCCATTCTGCCACAACATCAGCTTGGTTTGCATCACTGAAAGTGAACTGAATAAAGCATCCAGGGTCAGATAGTAGAGTTGAAGTGATCACCTGACAGAGAGCTGGCTCAAAACAACCTCTTACAGTTTCTTGTAAGCAAATGAAGGCTAACTGGATCTGAATAGAGCTCTGAAAACGGCCCTAATCTCAGGTAAACCTGTTTATTCAAAAACCATCTGCATGCCACATATTCCTGCATTAGCATTTCTCTGTCTTGCGAGTGAAATTTAATTATGAAGAGAAGATTGCTGAAGCGAAACTCTGTTTGTAATGCTGCTGAGTGGGCTTGATGTTGTGGCTAGCTACTGCTTCTGCAACAGCTTTTGATTTTCTTGATTCCTAAACATCCTGAACATCACAAATTCCACCCAAACATGAAATTCAGCAGGGACAGAGGTCATATTATTTAAGTGCTAGAAAGCTTTCAATACCATTTGGCTTGATATCTTTATTTATTTAATTCCATAATCCCTCTTGCAATCAGAGAGACTGACAAGAGTTATTTAAGGGATCAGTAAGTGTACTGAAAATACTCTTAGTAAAGTAAAGTAAAGCAATGCAGGAAGTAAGACTTTTGAACAGCACACTGATATGTATTAAACATGTCATATCTAAGACTTGAAGTTGTAAAAAGAGGACAAAATAAGCTGAGGTGCCTTAAGAAAGCATAATCCCAGAACTTCTCCTTCACTCTTGCAGACTTTGTAAACCATCATGGACACCAAAGTCATGGCTGCTTTAAAATGCTGATATGCTTCTTTTTAAGATAGCTGTAACAAAGAGGCTATTATCTATCTACACTTCATCAACATCAAAGTTATTTTCCTTAATGCTGAAGGCTCATAACTTAAACTCATTAAGAACATCTTGGAGAACTTTAGGAAAATGAATGCTTTCGCAAAATAGCAACATAAAGTTCAGTGTTATACACCTTTAAGTAAGCATTAAAACAAAAATATGCTAATATTTTTGTCCTTTGGGCTACCATCAGAAAGAAACCCATGACCTGTCAGCTTTTCAGCACTGTCAGAAGTACTTTCTTTTATCTTGAGAGCTCACAACTTCAAAGTCTGAACGAAGTCTTAGGAAACTTTAGGAGAATGTTTACTTCAGCAAATTAACACCATGGAGTTCCCCTGTAGATATGCATGGGAACATAAGCATGCTGATTTTTTTTTCAGCCATGCAATTCAGCAATATCAGACATACTCGAGAGCTCCTAACTCCAAATGTATCAGACTTTAAGAAAAGATCATACGCTTCTGCAGAAAATCAACATACAAGTCACAGAATTTACCTTTAAATTAGCATGAAGACATAAGAACTCTGATATTTTTCCTTTATCTTAAGACCTTGAGACTTCATACCTCACAACACTGAAGAAAAATTTGGAGAAACTTTAAGAAATGTATGCTTTTGCAGAATAACAAAAAAAGTCAGTTTTGACAGGAGTTTCCCTTTAAATATCCTGATATTTTGCTCTTTTAGGCAACCATCAGAAACAAGCCCATGACCTATCAGCATTTCAGCAATGTCAGAAGTGCTTTCTTTTATCTGGAGAGCACATAATACCAAAGTCAATAAAAGTCATGGCAAACTTTAGGAAGCGAATATTTTTGCAGAATAACAACATAAAGGTGGATTTTGATGGAGTTCCCCTTTAGAACACAGATCCTGCAGTGGTTTGGTCCTCTAGGATGTGACGGTATTCTTTCATGACAAATTCCCTCGTTTGGTGTTTAGTTGAAAGTGGCGCAGGAACAAAAATCTTCCCCCGGAAAGTCTGAGAAATGTTCATATCAGGGGTTCTCAGAGTGATTTATGTTTCCCAAGTGATCGGCCTGACATTCACCCTGCCCTTTACCTCTTTAGAGCCATTGAAGGCCACACCACCTTATCGCCACGTTGCCATTTGGGACGCGAACCCTTAACCTTTTCACGCTAACTGCTCCGTCATCTGCCTCTCCTCCGCCGCCGCTGCCATCGCCAGTCACCCGACCCTGTCCGAGAAGCACTTTAAAAACTTTTTAAATTTTAAAAAGTTTTCGCCGAGTGATGCATTGAGACAGGATGGAAGCGAGGAAAAAGCGAGGGCCTTTGACTTTTAGCGAGTTAGATCGAGACAGAATGCTGAATTATGGCTTTTCTAAGGCCTCCTGACTTTAGCGGGTCGGCTCCTGCGTGAGGGAGAGGGAGGGCAATGCAGCGTGCTTAAATCGGCCCATGAATCCTGCAGGTGTAAAAACAAAAAAAAGAAAAAAAAAGAAGAGAAAAGAAAAAAGAAAGAAAGAAAAAAAAAGGAAAGGCTGAAAAGAGAAAGCCTTGGGCTGTTTGAAAAAGTTATAGAAGTCCCTACTGAGTTACTGAGGTGGGACAGCAGAGAGTCAAGGTACATTAGAGAACTGTCTTTGTGGAAAGTGTGTGTGTGTGTGTGTGTGTGTGTGAGAGAGAGAGAGAGAGAGAGAGAGACAGAGAGAGAGAGAGAGAGGGAGGGAAAAAGATGGACGGAGGGATGGACATGGAGCCAAAGATGGAGATAGAAAGTTTTAGTTATAAAAACTTTTCTCAGAATCTGATTGCCTGAGCTAAACTTCGATGGGCGGAGCCAGACAGTTTTTCAGACTCAAGTTAACTAACTGATGAAGCAGAACAGCAAAAAAATGAACATGTAAATAAAAACAAATGGCAGTGACTTCTGTTTTCATTCATTTATAACCATGGCATGATTTTGGAAGACCAGCAGGCGAGCTGACTATCTTACAGCTGTCAGCTTATATTACTAGTTTGACCTTGGAAAGTCAGGCAGGCCAGGTGGTTTTCAAAGGGTGGTCTGTGGACTCCCGGGGGTCCCAGAGGGGCTTCCAAGGGGTCCTCAGCAAAATGAGGAAATGTTCAATTTCACTCCAATTCCATTAACTACAAATTGTTACAACCCCCCAAAAAGTATGAGAGATTGTTTTAATGTTATGTTTTAATCTCACCATTCTGAATCTGTTTGACAATGTACAAGTATGGCACTTTGATAATTTCATAATTAACTCAAACCAAAATATCTTTTCATATCAGGGTCCCTCGGGCAAAATCATTTAACATGGGGGTCCACAGCTTAATGGAAGTCATCTTGGGCATCAAGAACAAGAAAAACTTTGAAAAGGCAGTAGACTTCGTAATGTTAATATTATCTCCTGTCTCCCTCTGAGCTGCATATCTAAATGAATGAATGAATGAATTAAACCTTTATTGCCCTGAATCTTCAGGCACATAAAAACATTAAAAACACGAGCATTAAACCAATATTAAACATAAGAGCACATCAAATCTCAATAAAAAAATATAGACATAAGTTATCCTCCTCATCATACACTAACTTTTTATTAAGTGTATAAAGTGCACATCTTAAATATGATGTAAAGTCTGCATGTTAAAGGTGCAAGTGTCGAGTTCTGGTTTTGTTCAGGAGTTGCGTGCTCCTTGTATGCAAATAAGATGAGATGTATAGTTGTATTAGTTCATAAAAATCCCTCACAGTGTCTCTGTGTCTCCTCCGGCACCACAGAACAGAGTGGAGGGCAGCTTTCCTCATGGACAGACTCACCCTCCAACCACTGAAGACTATCAGACTACAACCAAATCCCAACATTTTCACCAACACCGACAGCTTTCTGATAAGACATCGATCTACAGGCGGAAATTTTCAGCATTCAACCAAGACCAAAACAAGCAGGCATCCATGAACTGTCTTCCGCTCAATTAACAGGTTGCAATACAAGTCATGTAATATTGTGTTTTGTTACTAAATATCTTTCTTAAGGCTGTTTTTATGTGATGCAACTTGCATGCAACTTAATTACCATGCAACTTAGTTGTGCTGCAGCTCTGTATGGGAGAATATCTGATAAAAATCAAGAATTCAGTTTGCATTGTAATTTATAATGTCCTGTATGGGTTTGGTGACATAGCAACAGTGAAAGTTTTATTTGGCAACTAATTGCATGCAAGTTGCATTGTGTAAAGCCAGCCGAAAAGTTCTAGAAACAGCTGTGAGATAATCTCGCGAGTTTCCAATGCCGTTTTATTTGCTTGAAGAATTTTCTTGGTACAAGTAATAATATCGTAAAATAAGACACGTGACCCCACTCACTGTATTTACTCTGAGAAATCTTGAAACAAACTGAGTTGCATTGGAATCTAGTGATCTATCACTACTTGCCTTTTTCTTGCTGTGTTTAAGACAAAAAAAAAAAAGATTGAGTACAAGATTCAATAACTGGTTAAGGCAGATATTTGTTGCAGTGAACATGTGACAATGTAACTCCAAGGAATGTCCAAAGCAACAACTGTGATTTCCCACTTAACTCTGTGACCAACCAACTTTAAAAAAAACAACATATTCAGCTGCTGCCTTGTTCAGAAACAGTTTAAGTTCAGTTGTAAGTTAAAGTTCGGTTTTAAGTTATAAAAGTTTAAGGACATTTTTGTTTTCCCTTGTCAGTACCGAAAACTATTCAGCAATGATTTATAGTGATACTCTAATTTCATCTCTAATTGCAGTTGTACACCATAATTAATGATGATGTTTGAGTTAAGTTGTACTACTTTTTTGAAACTGTGACAGTTTTCTTTTTCATTGCTATGGTTCCCAGAGACAGACATTTTTCCTCAGCGAACTGCAGAAATAAACCATATGATTGTTCTACAAATCACCAAGCCCAGACTCTTCTATCTATAGTGTATATCTGGCATTAAAGGAGTATACTGGTGTCATTTTGAGCTGTACACATTTACGACTGTTCACAATTTGACATTTCCCCTTATCATTTTGCAATGCATGGCATATGTAATTAATTTTTTTAAACATTAATGGTGTCAAACTTATCTTGAAATGAACTCCTGCCCTGACTAAGAAAGCCAACCCATATAAAAAAGTCATGAATGTGACAATAAAGCTCGTAAGGAGACGTGTTTTAAGGGATTATTTCCTGGCAAATACTCCGGTTTCTCTGCTTAGTGTGAAGTGACTGACAGTAAGCAGAGCGGAACGTGATATGCTTGTATCAGGCACAGTGAAATAATGAAAAAAAAAAAAAACGTTATAGATTGTCCAGCTCTGGAAATGTTCAAGTCAGTGGATGTTGTTTTTGTTTTTCATACTGTACAAGAATGAATGGTAGAAACAGGCTTCTGGTGGAAGGAAGAAAACAACCTTTGATATGTCCAGATGCACTGCCTGGATGATTCACACAAACTTGAAAAAACAAAAAGGAAGTTTGAGAGTGTTTTTGTTTGTGTGCCTGTATGAAAGTCCTTCATAGACAACATTCACATTTTTTCAGTGCATTTTTTCAGTGCATTATTCTTTTATTACACGGCTCTGTAGAATACTCCTCTGATTGGTAAATTGTGGCACTCTGAGATCCAATATTTCTGCATAATGACCGACGTTATGAATAACAGGCCGCTGCTCTGGACAGTCACTTGAAGCAGGTTTGATGGATCACTCTAGGCAGGAAGTCGGGTCCATTTATTACCGTTAATCAAGCGAGCTAACAACAACACCTGCTAGAGCCAAGAAGTCTTTACAACATGGATATCACTTGGAATTTATTTGTGGAACATAAAAAAGTTGATTCATGGTCAGAGGCTGAACTATCGCTGCAAAAGGAAAAATAAACAGAAGAAAACAACAAGGGCAACGAGGATGAAAGCAGACTGCAACGTGTAAGAAGCTAGCTGAGAGGTTACTAATGTGTTTAGTCATGCAGGTGTAGTTGTGAACAAAAATAAAATCTATAGAGTGTTGTTGCAGCAGCAGCTGAAAGGTTAATATAATTTCAAATTAAAGGTAACAGAGTTGATTGAAATGAGATCATTAACACTTAACTGGCAAACAATGTGGAATAAGCACATAATATGATGGTTGAATCTGCATGGTTCTCACTGAGGACCCTTTGGATTCAACTAATACAAATGTGGAATAAGCAAGTTTCATTGTTCATCATTGGCCTGATTCATTGAAAAAATACGTGTTTATTCAACTTATTTTTTCAGCTGAATCTAAATGATCCTCACTTCAATTCACCCCCATGTTTTACATAATGCACCTTTAATACTAGCAACTGTCACGATGGTAGACAAGGAAGGAAGGTGGACCCAAACGCAGGAGACAACGGGGCACCGAAACTGAAGGAAAACAACTGTTTAATCCAGAAAATAAAGTAACAAGGAAAACACAAGGAGCAAGGAGCAAGGAGCAAGGAGCAAGGAGCAAGGAGCAAGGAGCAAAGGGAACACAGGAAACACAGATGGCAACACGGGAAAGCTAGACAAACAAACTGACAGGAAACAAAGGAAACTGACAGGTTTTTATACACAATGAACTAATTACAGAACAAGACACACCTGGAGTGGGAAGGCACAAGGAAAAGGAGGGAAACACTATGATTTGATGACAAGGGAGACAACGAGGGTGTGGACAGGCAACAACACAAGGCAGGTCTGACGAGACTAACACAGGGCAGGTGTGCAGAGGAACACAGGCTGGGAAGGACGACAGGGGAAGTCCATGAAAGTCCAAAACTAAACACAAGAGTCATAGACAAAGAAAACAAGAGTCTTTTGACATTGAGCTGAGTATTTGCATTGGACAGGTAGATATGAAATATCTACATTGACTCAACTTTATTTATTTTTTAACATGTAAGGGACCTTTTACAATATTAAGCATGAATGTTACCATTTGATGTACCAGATT
>OMLF01042536.1:0-21648 GCA_900302615.1 Holocentrus rufus | reverse complement strand
CCAATTACCGAAACCAAACAAACCACAAAACACCTTCGTCCAAATGACTAAACTTTATTGACCCAGGCTCTTCCAACAGAACACGTAGAATGATTAAGTAAATAAATACTGTATATCATAAACTATAGATCAAACAGACTTAATACTCAATGACAGTCTGGCCAAAAAAATGATAGAATTAGAGAACATATGCATGACACTTAGTTTTCACTCTACGGAGAGAGATCTACTATCTGTATCTAGAGATTTAAAACACAGAAACAGAAAGGTAGTAGTGTATTTATCTACAGCAAACACATGCTACTACAACCAACCACGGGCAGCAGCATAGAAAGAGCATTCAAACTGAGTGCACTGTATGTGTGTGTGTTTGTATGTCTTTGTATGTGTGTGTGCATGTATGTGTGTGTGCTTGTGGGTTTGTGTTTGCATGTCTAACAGTGTGCATGTGTGTGTGTGTGTGTACGATTGCTTTTATAATTTTATGCAGTGTCTCTGAGTAGTAAGTCATTTGGCAGCAGCAGTACAAATAACAAACTAATATATTCTTATTAGAGCCATATTTCAATTCCTATGCAAATATTTCCTCACATTTCTATGTGGCATGCACTACACGGAGAACCAAATGGTCTTAAAGAAAAACCCACCCTCTGATACTG
The DNA here is from genome assembly GCA_900302615.1 of Holocentrus rufus. Lineage (NCBI taxonomy): Eukaryota > Metazoa > Chordata > Actinopteri > Holocentriformes > Holocentridae > Holocentrus > Holocentrus rufus. Next base: position 20,989 of record OMLF01042536.1, on the reverse strand, counting down.
TAACACTGTTTAATATCATCAGTCTGTGATGTGCAACGCGTTCCAGGAGTTATTTTGGTTATAATTTAGTTTTGTGATGTGCCTTCTGTCCCTCAACCTGCTTCGTCTACCTCGGCTTCGGTTATCTGGATTTCACAGAATCTCTTTCCACAAGCCCTCAAAAAAACAGGCCTCCATAGGCCCCAGAAATCAAGCTGTAATTTGTTTGTTTTTGGATCAAAAATGATGATGATGATGTGAAAACCCCCGTGGATTTTCCCCACAGAGAAAATGCACTGGATCCAGACTTCCTTATTTGGGTAAAGGTTTGTAATCAACGTTATGTCAGACTTCTGAGGCCTATGATAGCTGGATTGGAAATATATCATCATGGCTTCATGTTGTGTCACCTATGTTGAGCAAATTATCTACAGGAAAAAAGAAAAATACACTACCATATATAAAATGGGCGAATCAATGCAAGATACATAGCTTTTTGTTTAACAGTGTTGAAGTGTTTTAGGGTGGATTCTTCCTTTAACTGGGGTCCTATCTCAGGAGAGCTATTGGATGTGCATGCTTTAGGTCCAGCCCAGCACAGTACTTAATTCTAGCAAACCAGCACAAACATAGCTCTCAAAACCCCGAGATAGAAACAACTTTGTTAAAAAAAAATAACAAAACAAAACAGACCTGTGCTTATTGTTCTCTGCTTGCCTATACAGTACAGTAGCTGTACAGTAAATATCATCATAGACATCAAGTATAGGGCTCAATAGGATACAATGTATTTCACTCTGTCTATGAGACTTTATGTTACACTGTGCAGTCGGTATAAACATGGCACAACAAGCGGGATGAAATACTGTTTAATACCAATGACACCTCATACAGATACGACTCTTCAATCCCCAGCGGAGGGGACGTTATCTCCATCTGCGTCAGGAGGACCAATCAGATAAAAGTCTTATTCAGTTCCTGTTCAGCGTGGTGATTGGATGGTTCTATATCATAGCATGATGGTTCAAGTTAAGGTGAGTTTGTTTTTTTTTAAGGGTAAATATCACAAAAGCCAACATGAAAATACATATTAGTATCAGTCTACCTTCCGCCCTCGAGCCAGCTGGAGTGGCATAACCAGTCAGCTAGTAGATTTACTCAGATGTGACATGAGGGCATGAGTAAGCCCTGAATCACTCAGGCTTAAGGTTGAAGCCTCCTCAAAAAGCTGTCATGTCGCAGATGTACACTGTGTGTTGCTGAAAGCGTATCGGCATGTGAAGTCGTCCTCGCTCTCCTCCCTCTGCACGGCGCATTACTTATCTGCCCTAACGCGAATGTTTTCCCTTTCACTTGATGCGTCAAAACTGAAAAGTCAGACGTCAGCTGCGATTTTGTTCAAAATCTTTTCCGGAATGACAATCAGGACACCAGAGCATCTTGTGGTGTGTGCGTGTGTTTTTTTTTGCAGGGGTATGTGTGGTGCCTTGTCAGACATGGGTCTCGATGTAGGAGTGTGTGTGCGAGAGTGAGGGAGTCAAGGGCGGGGCAGGATCTGATTCGGCTGTTGTGACTGGCTCCTGAGAGAACAGCTCCTGATAGGCTCTCTTCCACTCCTGGAACTCTGCCGACGACAGCTGGGGATTGGCCAGCAGCCTGTCAATCAGCGCTAGCTCCCCCTCCCTGTCCTATGGGGGATGCAGAAACACAGGAGGGGCGGGTCACTTCGCTACCACTACGCTGTAAAACGCACACACATGGAAAGAGAGACACATAGTTAAAGGAATACACAACGTTTTTGGGAGATTGGACCATTAGTCAACTGGCCCAACAAGCGATAGGAACATAAACACCAAAATCATCCATGTGTTCCCGGTAGATTTTTAGCCGCTAATGCCATGCTAATTCTTTAGCATGCACTATGTTGAGTGATAGTAGGCCACTAGCATTATTTTATCAGCTCTAAAGCTAAAAGATAAGTAATCTTTTAACACTTTTACACCAAGCAAGCAGGTTTTACTACACATCAAAAAAAGCAGATGACACCTTTAACATTAGCTTAGGTCTGTCACTGGTGTCACAATCATCCAACTAGACTCAAACATGGCATTTCGTAAGATGGTCTCTCATTATATAACACCGTGGACAGAAGTCAGATTCTAATACAAAAGATGTTGATTAAATGGTAATTTACTATTTTGCATGAATTGAAGTTACCCCGAGGTTAGGATTAACTGCCTAAAATGTAGAACATGTCGAACGTCATCACTCCAATTTGGGTTGCAAATTAGCAGGTGACCTGTTTGCACGTCTGCTGATCAGAGCAATCTTTACCTTGCACTGTTGCAGCGTTCAGAACATGGGATTAAAATGCCGGGTTAACTTGTTTACACTGAGCTCAAGTCCCAGAGTCCCGCAGTGGGATTTTAGAGCCAGTGTAAGAGGTCTTCGATGATAGATGGCTAAGTCTGGCAGTGTAGGACACTGGTAAAAAAATTACATGAAATATAATACGCGAGGAGCATACTGTTTACATAGGAATTGAAAGTGGTGGATGATGGGAGAGACTGCATTCGGGCTGCAAAATCAATGCAGTGGAGCAATATGTGATTGCTCTCTTGAAATGGTTCCAAAAATAAACCTACAGTCGCTACATCAGCATTATTGAGTTAATGATATTTCATTGTTAAAGTTCATGGTTTTACAGGCGATGTAATAAAACCACTAAATTACTTTTATTACTGGGGTCAGTTTTACCACTTAGGATAATTCTTGGGCTATCACTATCAAGTAGGGCCCTGGGATCCCTAAGGGTCCTTGAGGAGCTTCCAGGGGGTCCTCAGCAAAATGAGGGATAGTTAAATATTACCATAATTTAATTCGCTAGAAATTGTTACAATACAAAGAAATGTAAGAGTGATTATTTCAACTTATTTTAATCTTGCCACGTTGAATCTACTAGCATTCAGGCATGACATCTAAAAAAAATAATACTTACCTTTTCATATGAGGATCCCTAATTTCACTTCAAATAGGAGTCTGGATTTAATAAATGTCAGCATGGGGTTGTTTGAAAAGTTTGAAAGCTTCTGACACATTGAATGCTAAAGTGTTAGCACCGAGCATTGTTGCTAATGATCTACCGGGGACACTTGAATGACTTTGGTGTCTGTTCTCATCACTCGACAGGAAAGTTGACCAGCGGGCCAGTCTCGCAAAAACTTGGTGTTTTCCTTTAAGAGACGCCAGACAAGGAACAAACATGTGAGAAGAGCTACTCCACCCAAGCTATACCAGCAGACAAGGGCAGCCAAAGCCACAGACCCTCGCAAAAGAAGCTAGCTACACACACAAGCAACAAAGCCACACGCCCTTATGAAACATCAAAGCCCATGTACAGTGTAGAAGCAACAGAGATACAAACTCCAGAGACAAAATGACATCACAGCAAACGAGCCATTCACAGGCGACAAAGGCAACCAGCCCAGGAACATGACCATGCTCGTGTAGCATGAAGCCACACACAGGCTGCGGAACGAAGCCAGACAGAGAGACTCAACCCAAACCAGAGAAGACAGACTCGGACAGATGGCTGCACTACAACTAACAGGACAGAGACGTCTTCCAGCGTATGTGTGTATATGAGTGTTTGCATGCTCGTGTGTTTGCTGTGTACATCAGGGTTAGAAATTAACGGAGGCTCGGGGGCAAAAAATTCCCACGGAAACCCATGAAATTCGAAATGCGTGGGCAAAAAAAACGCTGCCAGCGACTTGGAGAATCTGTTTTTCCATTTTAACCCTGCTCACATTTCATTCATTAAAATTGTATATTCACGAGAATGTGGAATGAGGGATGAGATGATTCGTGGGAGTCTGTGACTTGGCGAATTCCTCCCCGCGCATTCTGGGTGAGATAAAAATGGAGCGTTTTTGTTTTGTTTTTTTTCCTGATCGGTAAATAACCGAGCACGCAGCCTGAAGCAGTAGAAAATATTGGCACTGTGCAGCCAGCAGTAGAAGGGAATGCCGACCTCACACAAACTGCTGCATCAACAAAAAATAAAACATCCAAAGTTGTAAAAAAGGGGTAGAGGATGCAATGATTGGGGACAGAGAGAGGGGGAAACGGCACTATCCTCCTCTGAAAGCAGTTTCCAGCAGTGGAAAAGAAGGGTGTGATATGTGATATATTTTATTATCTTACACAGCAGATCTTATTGGTGCAAATTAGAAGTTTGTTTGCCAATATGCAATATGAAACTGCCCCCAAAAATTAACAAAATTCCCCAAAAATCAGATCAAAGGGGCATAAAAAATGCAGTCTTGCACTCATTTAACTCTTACCCTGGTGCACATGCTTATCTATGTGTGCATGAGCATAATCCCATTTGTGCGTGTGTGTGTGTGTTGATGCACAGTTATGCCTGTGTATGTATGTGCGTGTTCACTTTCAGGTGTGTGTGAATGAGAGCGCGATCCTTACCTTGAGCGTGGAGGTCAGTATACGGAGGCGGTGCAGGTGGTCGTTGAGCTGAGGGTCAGCGGCCCGTCGGAGGAAGGACTGCCTGAACTCGGACTGACCTTTGGCCTCTGAGCCGCGGCCCAAGAGGACACACGCCGCCCTGCTCGCACGCACGGAACAGGTCGCCCAGGGACGCACCCTCACTCCCACCTTCACACACCCACAGAGTCAAAAACACAGAACACAGCGGTTTGAACCCTCTCTTTGTTTTTCTATTCACAAATTTTCACATGATTTGAACAGGCACAAGCAACAAATCTGTCTAAAGTGCAAACAGGTTGGGTTATATCCCACTGCAACCACTGGAGGACAGCAGCACACATGTGACCACTTGTGCTGGTACTGTATATGCACCTGTTAGTCATAGAATAGGATAACAATGATAATAATAGCATCCTCTCTCTTTTTTTTTTTGCTGCTTTACTTTTTATGCTGCCTCTGCTTGATTTATTGTAAGATTTTTTGTTGTTATTGTGTTCCTCTGTACTGCACAGTGTGTGTTTGCTCTTACAATTTTTGTTTTCTCTGCAGGCCTGTTCGGAAATCTATTCTTACCCACAGATGCCCTCTATTTAATTAGATCAGCCTTATCTATTTATTGTTTTGGTCTTGCTATTTCTCCCTGAGCACCCCTGGGTGCACCCTGGCAACCTGTGCACTAACGTCTCATTAGGTTCGGTATATGGATCAGTATATAGTAATTCAAAACACATCCAAGTGCAAAAACCTGCATTTTTCCTCATATTTCCAATCCCTGTGTTGGTTGTAATATAATGTGAGAGCATTTTCTCTTTCTGGATATTCATCCACCCATAAAAACTGTTTTTATTTGCTTGCTGGTGAAAGCCCAGCTCTGTCTTACCCTTGAATATTATGTATTCATAAGCATTATATGTGCCTGTGTTTGGCACGGCATGCCTATTACCGAGTCTCCATCAAAAGCACTTAACTGACCAGTGTGTGTTTGCTGTTCTTCTCTGGCGGGGGGCGTGAGGAGTGTGTGTAGGTTGCTGTCTCGTGGCAGTGTGAAGCTGCGGGGTTTCCCTCCCTGGGTTGCCATGGGAATGAGCCTCTGCATCGCCATGGGCAACGGGACATTCCTCGGTGCGGGAAGAGTGTAGACTCCACCCACGGTCATCGTCCCGCCCCCTGGGCCCGGCTCGGTGAACACGGCGTCTTCTGTTATGAAAAGAGACGATAAAACAAGCCATGAATGAAATAATGAACCATTTTGTGTCTCGTCTTGTTAAAATCATCAACGATGGCATGACACAGTGAGACGATGCAGCATCCCTGATGAAAAATGAACCACCAACCTTGAATTTTTGTTTTCAGCGAACTGATTGATAAGGCTTGTGTCACTGAACTACATTTTATACCAGTGTTTATTGTTGCAGCAGTACCCTTGCAGAAATCTACCACCTCTGCATCTACGGTACATTACTCCAGCAATATTCTCTGTGCAACTTCTCTTAGTGGTGCAATAGAGGAGCAACAGACCTGTACAATCCATCAGTCAATGTCAAATCTCAACATAAGTACCTCTCTACTATAACCGCCCCGTCCCCAGTGAAGCGTTTATAAAGTAAAGGTGCGCTGTGCAAAAGCCAATGATGAGAACCATGTAGACTCAACCTTCAATTTTCATGCTTAATCCATCTTTTTTGTCAGATGAGCCTGACAAATTCAATGCAATCAATGCAATTTTACAAAATGTACCTTTAAACAGTGAACACAATTTTGGAGAGTACCCCAAAAAAATGTGCTCCAGAAACTGTGAATTCACTGTTTATGAATAATAAAGTTATCCTTATATCTGCTTACCATTATATTCTTATCGTATTATATTTATTCTTCTTATTATATTCTTATTATATTTCGTACCATTAGTGTTAAAAAGTAGCTGTTAACTGTTTACACACCATTCATCATTCATTTATATAAGCGCAATATGTTTTTATGTAGTTTGCTTTGTTATCCTTGATCACACAATATACACAGAAGAAAATTAAAACAAAATATCCACTATTTAGAAAATTTGACTTGATTTAAAGCACAAAATGAATTAAAAAAATGCTACTTTTTAAAGAATAGCAACTACTTTGTTTCTTTGACAAAATGATTACACTTAAAAACTGTTTCCTCTATATTTTAGAGAGACTGACCTATATACTTAAAGTGATGATGCTTTTCTCTCCCAAATGGATATATAGCATCATTGGAAATTAATGAGCTGTTTAATTGGATCCATAAAGGCCGTGGTTTATGCATTACCTAGTGGTCCAGTTTGTAGGTAGTGCAGACCAGCCTCAGTCAGCGGAGTCTCAATCAGGTCCTGCCAGGACCGTCGCTGAGACGAGGAGGAGCGTCCCGGGGACCCTGTCTCACTGCTGCCCCCTGCAGGACTGGAGCGGTACTACAGGAACCGGTGGGAGTGGAGGGGCGGAAAGAAACAGACATTGATGGATTATGTTTTTCAGCGATGTTAATAACCACTGTGAAAGTAGATTTGTTGAGGGAATACACCAGGTGTTGAGGAAATGAGCCCGTTGCTCAGCTTACCCCTTAAGTGATGAGAATGTAGACACAAAACTCATCCATGTGTTCCCGATAGACCGTTTGCTCTGCTGCTCAATGCTATACTTTAGCCTATGCTATGCTAGGTGACAGTTTGGCATTATCATTGTCTCATAAAAGTTTGACTCTTGGAAGAATAGCTCAGGAGTGTATGCTATTTTTATAAAATATCCTCTGCAAATTTTACCAGCATCTTACATAAAAATGCCAGACATGGCTGCATATCATGTAAGATTACTTACCATTTAGCTATGGAGCTGCTACAAGTTATTGCGTTCTCACTTCTGATGCTGGTTACATACGATCACTCACTACAAAGCGTATGCTAAAATGTTAGGTTGGAGCAACAAAGAGAACGATGTACCGGGGACACATGGATAATTTTGGTGTCTCTATTTGCATTCGTCAGTGTGTAAGATGACCAACTGACCCATCTCCCATTAACTTGGTATTATCTCATTAAATTAAAGTACCAATGAAATGAACTCCCATTACTTTTACATCCTGGACAATGGTGTATCAGTCCAAATAAAACTGCTTCTTTCCTCAACTGACTTCCTGTTGCTTTACTCTTTTAAATAATCCCTCCCTATGTTACAACAGGAAATACATAAAAGGAAGTAAGATGAGCTTTTATTTTAACTACACACCTCCACAGGATCACATCTGTACGGCAGGTCGCTGCTGTTGCTGCCCCCGGGCTTCCTGCCGCTGTGTGTGGTGCCTCCTCCTAGAGGGCCAGGGTGGTACTGCGGCTCCCCGCCCCCGACGGCGGGATCGCCGCAGAGGAAGTCCTCCTGGGAAGAGCGGGAGCGAGACGTCTCGGTGGAAGACAGGCGAGTGGTCCTGCCTTCCAAGTAGGCACTCATCTGAGAGAAAGGGAGGGGCGAGATGTGGGAGACATCAATTGATCGTCCACGCTCATTCAATTGTATTGACACCCTTCAAAGACAATCTTGACGCTGGGGAGCCAGCTGCCCGCCAGGAGGTAAGATGATGAGAAAAGTGTGTAAGAGAGAGAGAGAACAGAATGTGTGACAGTGTGTTTGAGTTGTGGAGATGTGTGTGTGAGAAAAGGAGAGAGAGGGGATGACAGAGCAAGAGACGATGTAAGAGTGTGTATTTGTGTGCATGTGGTCATGAGAGAGAGTAAAATGAGTGTGTGGGTGTGTTTATGAGTCGGGTCCGGTTCCACAGTGATGCATTAGAGATCTCTACACCCTCAGATAAAATCAATGCACCCTCGGTTTTAAATGCCTGTTTTTCCCCATCCTTGCCCAAGCGGATCCAAGTCATGTTATTTCAATTCCTTCCATCCTGATTTCAGCGGGAGAGTTCGTATTTAACACTTAAAGGTGTTTATGATATTATAGACAAATCTGCTTCAGCCACCAATTCTGCTTGAATGACGTTAAGCACAGCCAGTGGCTGTTAAGCAGCTTACTAGTCAGCTTAAAACCAGTGTATGTGGTGTTGTATGCTTAGGCTAAATACCTTTACATCACTGTGATTTTATTAATTTAGGTGTTATAGTATTGCGGCTTCTTTACCAAACCACCTGTTCAAAGTGCAGATAACTGGAAATGACTGTTTGAAATTAACTTTTTGACTCACCTGACAAGAGCTGTTATACTAAGTAAAATTACCTGCCAAGGAGAAACGTTTCTGCAGAATTTGTCAGAGATAAGTTGCCACCCAACCCATTTTAATTGGTATTCTATGCCCAGAGTCTTGCACTGTGTGGTAATTTAGAACTTGTTTCTCGGCAAGTTTGTAATTTATGGCAGAATTCAAATTACAAGAAATCATTTTGAATCAGAGTTTCAAAGACTGAGAAAAGGCGAAGACCGTGCTACCAAAGTTTTCAAATTTTATCAGCTGAAAAAGGTAGGAGGCATTCTGACTGACTGATTAATCTGGCAAAGACAAAGTTTACTGACATTTGGTGCTCGGCAGGTGGTAATTTCAGACCCTGCTGCAGACAAAAGATCATCAAATCAGCGACTTTACAAATGACTTATCACGTATCTTTTATTATTTTTGTACCTCGTTTTATTCGAAGCTAAAAATACTTGCCCTGAGATGAAAAGGTTTTATGCAGAGCAAAGTAGTTCCAGGGTCAATTATAGTGCCATTTATAAGGCCAATTATGCCAAATTTAGATTTACTCCTTTAGGCTAAATTGGCAATAAGTGAACTGTCTGCGGAGGATGGCAGAGGCACGCTGAGCGTGATTCTGCTGATGGAAAATGCGTGCCTGCTCTCTCTGACTTTGCCTTTTGTGTGTATGTACAGTATATGTGTTTGAATGTGAGCGTGTGTGTATCTGTGTGTGTCTACTACCACCATGTGTGTATGTGTGTGTATGTGTGCGCGTGACTCACTGATGGAGGCCGTGGGTAGGTATCATAAGGAGGCGGGGGGCTGTCCTGTTTGGGGCTTGCGGTGGCGTCATCCTCATGTTCACTCTCACTCCAGTAATCTGCAAGAGACTCAAACAGATCTAGTTAGAAACTATCTATCTATCTATCTATCTACCTGTATGTAAGTACATATATGATTCTACTATATAAGTTTAGCGGACCACTATATAAATATCACAAACTTCCCTCAAAATGTAATTTTATTTAATTAGTCTGTAGACAACATTTCAATCCATTATGGATCTTTGTCAGGTAAATTTTAAAAATCTGCTCACATGTTCTGCAAGAGCCGAATGACAAATCAATATAATGTCAATATTATGACATGCCATTAGGTATGGGATGTTGGATATTGGTGATTTAGCATAAACATCTTTTGTCTTTACCTGGTTTTAAAGGCTGCACTGCAGTAAAGGGATGAAATTTGCTGAAATTTTTAGACTGTTGTAGCTGTTCTGTTATTTGCCTCTACCTGCTTGGTCATATCCACATTTACTAGTGATTGTTTATCAAAAATCTCTTTTGTGTAAATATCTTACAAAAGTACCCATCTCATCATCTCAGTTTCATCAAAACATTGATATCAAGGTATTCAGTCAATTGTGATATTAGACTTTATCGATCCCAGAGGATCCCATCAGACATCAGAAACCACATCATCTTAAGAGTCTATGTTAGAAATCTACATTAGAAAAAATCAATAATTCGGACACTGCCTAAGAAAAAAATCCTTAGACTATTAATTGGAAAATCCATTAGAGGATATATCAGATCATGCACCCTGAAGTAGCCTGTCTATTAACTTCAAATCCATTCAGTTATAAGCTAAGGTATTAGAGAAATGTTTTGTTCTCTATAAAATATGGACTGTAAACAGTGATTATGGGCTATAAATAAACTTTAACCATCGCTGAACCACATGACCCTGGTTCAAGTGCCCTTGAGCAGGTCATTCAGCGATGTCTCACCCTGCTCCTGGCGTATCCTCTCTCGCTCAGCATAGCCCACGGCAGCCATGTTCAGACGACTCAGCCACCTGCAGGCCACAAGCAAAAGATAAGAGATCAGGTTCATGTGTTCCTTTTCCATCCCAGCCGATAATAAAAAAAAAGGAGGGAAGGATTACAATCTGAGATAAAGAAACCACAAGGAGCTTATAAAGCATCCGTACCCACTCAAAACATCAATATCGCAAAGCCTGAAGTGAACTCGAAAATCAAAACTCTGTGGCATCAAAAATAAATTAAGAGATGGGTACAGAAACAACAAAATGTATTAATAACGAGTGCAGGGAAAATTAAAATAGCCCCAGTGCAGATAATAAAAGGACAGTCAAAGTGTGTACACACATCTCTGTGATGATGAGGACTGGGACCAGTGAGAGGCCCTTAGCTGTGGCAAGTATCACACTTTAAAAACGTCCATCTGATTAAGTCATTTTTATTTTTCTTAAAGTGAAACAATCTGCCAGCAGAGGGGGATTAATCCACTTGATCCCAATGCAAATCAGCTTATTTAGCTTATCTGGAAGTTTTCATGAATCTTTCTGAAAACAGGAGGAGGAATCTGCATTTTCTCAAATCATTATCCCCAAACAGGTTTATTTACAGTGGAATTTAAAGGAAAATTCCACCCTAAAAGACAGTCACATTGAATGGTGACTTGCATTGAGTCTTTGCTGCCGTTTTGTTGTTTTAGGGTGTGATTTTGTTTTCGGAACATGATGCACATGGAGAGCAGCTGCAGCAACAATGGAGCTTAATGGGAGGGAGAAGTGAGCTCTCCCTCTTGTATGCTGGATTTCTCCCTGTAGACTGCAAATCACTGAGTCTACAAAGAAGCATTTGCTCTTTTATTTTTGACTCTGAAACCTGACAGCTAACACTTCTGTTCTGGACCGTTGATTTTTTCTTTTTTTTATTAAACATCGTTGCAGCTGTGCTGAGAATAGGGACTTAAAGCCGCAGTAGTTTTTGGAATGGCTATGGCTAATAAATCTGCACTGTTCTGAAACTGTTTTTTTCCAACCTGCCTGTCAGTCTGCTTTGGGAAAAATGCAGCATTGCCATAGTTGCAACATGTAGTTTTGCTGAGTACATTTTAATAAAACTAGTTCTCCAATAGATAACAACACTATATTGTTGATGAAATGTGAGTACTGCATAGTAAATATCTAAATTTTTAGGCTTGTTTACATCGTACAAATGTAAAAGCTCCTCTTCCGAGATTAAATTATCCTTAAAAGCATATTGTTAAAGCAATTCATCTCAGGCTGTTTCAAATGCCATTTTTTTCATAATAACCCCTAGATGTTTTTTAGTAACCTAACTGTGGAACAATCTGCTGGCATTGTTGCTTAATGACAGCTGTTTTCCACAGCTAAGGTGTCAGCATACAAATATTTCCAGTCACTGTGGCTACCCCCAAAACAGTTGCGGCTTAAAATCCCTACTATCTCCCAGTGACATAAGAAAAACAGTATTTTAGGCTGGAATCTACCTTTAATTGCACTGAAATGATCTCAGCCCACCGGTGAGATCATTTCACATGTTTTAAGTAGAACTAATTCCTAACTAGACTAAATAACTTAAACCTTATATTTTTACAGTGATGATAGCAGAGTGTGGAGAACCTTGCTGTAGGTGGACACAGTATGTAAACTGGACCCTCCTGGGGAAAATAATGTTTATGATATACAGTATAACAATATTGATTTTCCACTACAGGAATGATAAACAGAAAGCAGGTCTGCTGCCGCCCAGGGAGTTTGCCTTCTGCATAACCTTCATCTGTGTTCAGCATGTGATGCTTTACCTGTTCATGTCATCCACTCCATCTGCTGCAAAGTAGAAACTCTTGACCTTGGGGTGACATGCTTTAAAAGCACTAGAGAGACATGGGGGAATAGAAAGTTATTCCTGTAAGTACAAATACATACATACAGTAAAAGGATGTAAACTACACAGATACACTAAGAAAAGCATACACATAAATACACAAAAGGCATGGCAAGGACTTACTACTTCTTTCGACATTCGCTGGCCCGGTCGATCTTAAACTCTGGAAGACTGACAAATCCCTCTGCCTTCTCATCCTGAATGAACAGAAAGAGAAAAGATAAATAATGAGCTGATGGGAAGTGGGAAGGAAATATAGGAAATGTTAAAGATCCCCCGAGGTGTAAAATGACTTTTTTTGAGCTGTAAAGCGATGCATCAGACCATAAAGTGCTCCTAAGAGATCGAAACAGTTCAAGGAGTTCGTAGAAATTATACTTTGTGGAAGTACATGCTCAAAAAAGGCTGAAATCTTTCCTTTCTCCACTCTCATAAACATGCTGTGAGGTTTTGATGACTCATCCTGTACCTGAGGGTGTAATATTTGGATTAGCAAGCACAGGGTGCTGTGCTGCAGGCTTGTCTTCAAGGTAACCTATGTGCAAAGTCCTTTCCATTTGCCTTTTAAAAACTTGTATGGCACACAGTAAAGTACAGCAAGCACTGTTTTTGACATATTTCATCACTGCACTGCAAAAGTTACCCATCTTAACAAGTCATTTAATCCCATATCCTCTTTTAAAGTCTTGCTTTTCTGCAAACAAGTGAAAAAAACTGCATGTGGGATGAGATAATCCCATTTGTTTCCAATGCAATTTCATAGTTTCTGGGAAAAAGGATAAATATGTTGAAACAAGGCAGAATAAGGCAGATCAGCCCACTAGCCCACAGTTAATTCAAGAAAATTCTGGATACAAGGTGATTAGCATTGGAAACAAGTGGGATTATCTCATCCCACTTGGAGATTTTTTTCACTTAATTTTGATTTTAACACTGAATATGAGATTAGATGGAAATGTTTTGCCATGCACTTCTTAATTTTATATCCCCACTTCCTTAAGCACTGTATAATCTATCATCTTTAGCTAAGTGTCTGATGTTGTCACCAAATCCACTTCAAATCCAGCTCATATTCCCTTTGGATCAGAGCCAAATCTCATGAACTGAGTCCTGATTTCTCTTGTGTAGGTTCAATAATATCAATACTAAACATCCAAATGACAGGTATGAAGAGAGACTCACCTCTTCGTTGATGTACCAGTACAGGCAAGTGTCCTTCAGAACAAACCAGTACTTCTTCCATTTCTGGGAGAAGTAACCCTTGGCATCTCTCTTCCTCCACAGCCAGCCCTCACAGTCGCCTCTGCCCAACGCTTTGCAGGAAACACGCCTCCGGCTCAGCGAGGCCAAACTTCGGCCTGGACGGACACACGGACAGGAAGGTGCCAGTGACAGAAAAAAAATAGGTAGCAAACCATAGGCAAAATGTGTGGAAGCAGAAAATAAATGCTGCTCGATGGGTAGAGCATGGTGCTAATGTTTCTTGGAGGTGTTCAGAACCCAGTGGGGCCACTCATGCAAAAAATGTATGCGCTACTGTGAAGTGCTGTAATATAACTGTCCAGCAAATGGCATATACTAGTGTAGCAATAATTCCTGGCAAGAGATCAGTCTCTTGGCATGAGCATTTGACAGACTTGTGCTGCACTGCAGTATAAGGTAAGAGGTATTTAAAATAAATTGCCTTTACTTCTGGCTTAAAAGCACTATAAAATTTTTCACAGCAGGCTCCTCATTAGAGATTACCAGGGAACTTGGCTCTCAGCTGTGGGCCACTAGGAAACTTTAAGTGTGCTGCATCAAAAGTTGTAAGACTTTAAAAGGGCAATGCGATTCAACAACCTTTTTTTTTTTTTTTTAATTCCTGAGACAGTTCAGTGTGTACTTTTAAACATGAATAATTATCTCCCAAAGCCAGGAAAGCAGATAAGGAAAGCCCAAACTTGTAATGTCAAAAGTTATCAAGGAGAGTGGCTCCACAGATATCAAATAGTTTTCGAGTATCGAGTTATTTCTTAACCTGAAGTTTGGGTTTTTAAACTCCAGTATGATGTATACTACATTTTGAGCCAAAATACATATAGAAAATTCCTCTTTTGGGCTCTCCCAGTAACTTTACTAATTATTCTCAATTCTCAATTCATGTGTAGCACCTTCAGCCCAACATAAGCTTGAGTGTTAGCTGTCCAGTTTTTGGACCAAAAGAATAAAATACAAGAATTTTCCAAAATTTCTGTTTATTAAAGGTTTCTGTTGATTAAAAGTATTTTAAAGCTAAATAAGCATTTAAGACCTCATTGAATGGCCAATGAAGTTGCAAATACAAGCATTAAACCTTGGCCTCATAATTTGTGTGAATGACTGGTCCGATCAATATATATTGACTGCTTATATCAATAAGCAATCAGCTGTAATCTAAATAATTGACTCCTCATTCATTGTTTGCATTTTTCAGTGGACGATGTCATATTGTTCCAGCCTCTTCATATCCCCACATTGCAACCCGAAAACAAAGAAATAAAAAAATAAAGTAAATACGACTTAGTGACATTTTCCCCAACTTTCCGAGTTGATGAGCACCACCCAAATGCTGCATGAGGTCACTATTAATAAAGACATGTTTTCCTATAAGTAAAAGTAATGGGAGTT
This sequence comes from Holocentrus rufus, assembly GCA_900302615.1. NCBI lineage: Eukaryota > Metazoa > Chordata > Actinopteri > Holocentriformes > Holocentridae > Holocentrus > Holocentrus rufus. The sequence continues at coordinate 5,940 of OMLF01042536.1, read as the reverse complement.
CATTTTAATAGAGACTTTAAACCACATCGGGCAGAACGTGACAGCTGCACTGCTCCCCATGGGTTGAAACTTTCCAAAATCTTGCACTTTTAGCCACATGGCAGTCAGTGATGTCAAAGCAGGTGTTGTCCTTCAGCTGGCCAAACACCTGCTTCTGGCCGAGTCCCAAACCGTGATGTCAGAGCAGGTGTTTTTGTCCAAGTGCAAAATGCTTGAAAGTTTCTGCCCACACCGATCAATAGAGCAGCAGCGTTCTGCCGTGTGTGATTTAGTGCTGATTTACGCTCTAACTTAATAAATTATTACCACATTAATTTTGAGACATGAGTATAATTACTGTAAACAAACAAGGGCATCGCCGAGGAGTGCAGATGGAGATAAAGTGTTCAGAGTTTCTCTCCGTGGCAGATGGTGGAACAAGCGAATGGCTGACCGACAAAAATCACTTCCAGCTTGTTTATCCTCCTCAGTAAAGTGGAAGAGAAAACCTCTGAGAAACAAAAAGACTGACGCCAGCGAGGGGGAGGAAGGACGAGGAGAATCACTGTTTTTCTGTGACAGGAAGCAACAGGGTTTATGGGAAATGTGGTCTTAATTTGGAGAAACAGTAGCACTTTTGAATTTGGCAATGGTCTCATTTGTTTACAGTAATTATACCAGGCTTTTACATGTAATTATACAATGACATATTGGTGTCATATCTTTGAAAACACTATAAAAAGCTACAGCATGAGTGGTGTTCCCATTTAAAGTATTTCCTCTTGATATACAGAAAAAAAAAATCACTAGAGCCTTAAATGTGAACGTACATTTAGACTGTATGTACAGTAAAAACAGAGAAACTCTGGACAGAAAATTGTCTGGGCTGCAGTCCAGCCAGGTCTCATAAAATTTAGCGAAATGAGCAAAAATATATTAAAATGCAAATAATGTGTTCTGTGCACCAAAAAATGAGAAAAACACATTTCCCCACCATGAAGGGATTATGTGGTAGAGGCATGATAAGAGAAAGGCAGCAGTTTGATAACTCTTGCAATTCCAACTCATAAGATGTAGACTGCTACCATCAGTGAAGTTTTCATTTTCAGCAAAATGCCCTTCTTTAAGCATGACTAAAGCCTTTTGCTAGCTCTGTCCAAATTGTTTTAGTTTCCCAACCCTTAAAGGGATAAACTGAAATTTCTCATTAAATTGATTTTTTTATGTAATCACTGGGTGTAAAAACCATCATGAAACTGTGACAAGCTGAGATTTTTTTTTCTGTGCAGAGAGAGGCCTATTGCTCCCAAGTCAAACCAGCAGTTTTGCTGCGGATTGAAACTTACTTCCACATGTAACAGATGTTACAGCAGAACGATCCCATCAGAACACCCCAGGTTTTATTCCTCCCGCCTCTGTTTGATTGACTCTTCAATTGAACCTGTTGTCTTATTATCTTCCAGGCTCAACAAATGGTAATGAGCGACAGGACCTGTTAGCTTGTTAGCATAGCATGCTGATTTTGTGCTGTTCCTGGATATTTTATTGAGGATTATTTCACCAATCTTATATCAGAAGAGGCGAGAACTAGCAAAGCACTTCAATCTTACTAACATCAACTAACACTCTAACAAGTCTTTAGCAAGTGAGCTCCACAGTGATGTTAGCTAGGAAAACATTCTTGCTAACATATTGTTGCAGTGCTAGTAAGACCTGTAGCTTTTTCAGTCCCAACAAGCAGGATTTTTTCACTTTGCTGGACAGTTGGTTTGTCTTACAGAGTCCAAACAATATTATCACCCTACAAGGAGAACTAAAGCCCATCCAGCCCTGCTGGGATGGATTACTGTGGAAAATGCAGCTCCAAAAACTCAATTTTATCACAGGTACTGACTTTTAGGACCTCTGGTGGATGCTGAAGAAAGTACATAAGAGTAACACCAAATAAGAAGTTCCACTTTTTTAATTGGGTTTACCATCCCTTTAATCAAAGTTTTCCAAACTTTTAAATTAAAAGTTTTAAATGAAACCCTGTCCTTAATCCTAACCTTAAACCCTTAACAATTATCTAACCTTTTCATGAGAGAAACACCACAAAATGGCCTGTCCAATTTGTCACGCGGTAATCTTCACATTATTCAGCTCCACGAGATATGATCCACATTTCAGAATTAATACCCATTTCACAAATTTCACCGTGTTGTTCAGCTACACGGCTGATTGTGGTCAGCAGGGGCCAGAAAAAGCCTCCTCTGACTGAGAAAAAACATCCAGTGTCTTTTGTGCTTTTCTGCTTACCTTTATTCTTCTTCCTGTTCTTTGACTGCAGAGAGGAGGATTGTTGGTATGTCTGAGAGAGATAAAGGAGGGGGGAGAGAGAGAGGGAGGCAAGGAGAGAGAGAGAGGGAGGGAGGGAGAGAGAGCAGGCTGTCAGGGTGAATCAGTGGCCTTTGTTCACTGCAAAGAATCCTGGGATATAAGAGATGACAGATCTCAGAGAGCGGAGGAGCGAGGAGACAAGCAGGGGAGGCAACGCACACACAGGAAAAACTCACACTAACGCAGCACAATCTCTCCCCTCTCTCTTCCCTCTCTCTCTCATTATCTCTCTCTCTCAAACGGGCACATGGGGCGCGGACGGAAAAGTCAACCTCATGGAGGAGTCCAACGACTCTCACACCTCTAAACATAGAACGGACAGAGAGAATGGATGAGGCGGGAGTGAAGGAGAAAGGGAGGGAGGGGCGGCCTGATAGGAGGTCAGTGTGAGAAAATAAAGCCGCATGGCCCGGGGGATTAAACCGGTTTCAGAAAATATAATTTCCCCTACGAGGTGCAGGCATCTAAACACTCTCAAGCCACCTATCGCCATCGATCGTCATCGGAAATTTCGCCCGTTTCGACCTCTGCTGACAGGTAAGACGGAGCGACACACCAGCTCTGATGTCACAACAGTACACATGTCGGCGCCTGGAGCCCGGCCATTCACAGCCCTGCGCCCAGCAAGGCGGATGACATGGACCCGCCCACACCCACTGACACGCCATCTGCCATCGCAGCATCAATACACACTGCGCACACTCTGAACACACACACACAGACGAGCACGCGGACGCGCACGAGCTCAAACACATTTCCAACGAGATGCTGTCAAGATCTATAAGGTCACTGCGGGGCAAGCGGACTGTCTGGAGCGGAGAGTGCAGTCCTCACAGACAGACAGGCAGACAGACAGGACAGGGCAGACAGGCAGGCAGGGAGACAGATGTCATAAAAGCGGCGCGGGGCAAAAACTACTCAGCATTTGTGCCGAACACCCCGCTCAGATCAACATCCCACCACAGGCTCTGTCATCAAGGCTAAACGTTCAAACACTTCTCTTCCCCCTCAGTTCTGCGAGTCTTGTCGTTCAGATTCAGTATCAAAACAAATTAGAGAGGAAGAGAAATTTCACCCCGTCTAACCTTTTTTCAGAAACAGTTTAGGGGAAGCTCAGCTGCTGGAGGGAGAGTCAGAGGAATTACGGAAAGGCGTTTTCGCAGCTGTGTTTCTTTTCCATTATGTTGTCCTCCCTGATAGATGAGGCTTGTCTATTAGTGATCTGCTTATAACTGGGTTATACTGCAGCACTGCGGCTAGTACCTCCTGCACTTCCCAGAGATCAGTGGGCTATCAAACAGCGTGGGCGGTGCTGTTTGGTCTTTTTCCTGGGATTTTCTGTTGATTGAGTTTCTGTAGGTGGCGCTCTTCTCTTTGTGCATTTGGCATTGCTGCAATGGACGATGCTAAAAACTACCCAGTTCTACTTGTGTTTATTCCAAACTGCTGCAAACTTCAAATTCATCACTTCCTGTGCACCAGGAGAGATTTTCTTAGGAAAGAGTTGATGCAAAAGTATGAATGAACTGGGTTTAAGTTGGTGGGGAGCTGCAAAACAGACATTTAGTTGCATCAAAATTATTATTTGAATCAACCTTGCAAGTTGGCTAACCTCATGTTCTTATTTACAGCAAATGTCTGGGGCACTAGTTTCAGCGGAGGATGGATACACACAAAAAAATCACACCAGCAGCAGCACTGCCAGAGCAGTTGGGGTTTCACTGCCTTGCTCAAAGAGTACTTAGGCAAGGGTTTGAATCTGCAGCTTGCTTTCCCAACATTAGTACTAGAAAGGACAATGGATTTTGGATTTCTTGGAGAAAGCCAAGGGGGAGAATATTCGTGTAGCTATTATTTACTTGGATGATTTGTACAGAAATTATCATCAAGGGATATAATGAACCTGCGATATTTCAGTTCTAAATTCAAAGCATCAGTCAGCTGAAAGCTTAAAACTACTGTGAAATAGCAAAACACTATTTGACTCACATGGTAAATGGAGGCTGGGTCTCTTGGCGGGGAGTCCCTTTGATTTGTCTGAAGGACGTAGTGGGAGGGGCTTTGGCTGTGGTGGCTCCGCCTCTTGGCGCGCTTGGCCGTGTCGTTGGACCGCTTGCCGGCACGTGCCGTGTGAGAGGAGTAGTCGTCAGAGCCGGTCCTCTCCTCCCCGCTGGCCAGTCCCACGTAACGCATCAGTGACGCTTCTGTGGGACATCCAATCAGAACACAAGTGATTTAATGAGTACAAAACTTTCCGTTCCCATAAACGCTGCAGGCACCCCTTGGGCCAGCCAGTAACAAGAGGCGTCATCCCTCCAAGTTTTGTCTAAATTGGACCAGTGGTGTCTGGGATGTCATCTTAGAGTTCAGACTGTGAGGTCTAGCGTCACTGTGAGGCTAATCCCCCCCCCCCTTTTTTTTAAATGCTACAGCACAGTGCCTACTGTAGATGCATTGACCCATGAAGTTTCCTCCAAATTGGACCATGGTGTCTGAGAGGTCAAGTTTGAGTTAAATATTTTGAGCTTTAATTGCAGCATCCGCATGAAGCCAATGTGTATAACTTTTAAAGTTTAAAGGAACAACACACCCAAAATATAAATGCATTACCACATTTAGAGTAATCCTCCCACCCCTAGAGTAATCGAACCATCCAGATGCTTGTTTGTTTCTGCAACGGGACCGAATTAATATTCAGTTGATACTCAAGCTCTCATGGGGAACTATTTCCTGTCAAAGAACAGTGGTAAATTCTTCCACAAATTCATGCTTGTTGGGGGCACATAGATACAGTTTGCTGGTGTTCTTGGGAAAGAAATAGTTCCGAGCAAAACTCTCGAATGTGGATCATGCCAGGCATCTATGTCGTCATTTTTGAAGACAGCTGTGGAGTTTTAAGTAAATTGCTGACGGTTTCAGCTCCACAAGCGAACGCCCATCCAAGTGCATTATTGCTCTGGGGAAAATGGAGACGGGGAAGATTGCAGCAGACTGGAAACTTCCCCAAATCACAAATCTAAATGGACAGATTGCACTAAGGGTAAGTGGAAAAATATCTTTTTTTTTTGTGTTTTGGGTGAACTGTGCCATTAAAAATCCTCCCTGCACTGTTTGTCAAATTCGAAACCAGTGATGCAGCAGCTTTGACCTATCAGAGTTAGAAATTTTGACCTTTCACCACAGCGCCCCCATGGGGACAATTAGTGAACTTTAAATACCACAACACTGTCAAAATGCATCATACTCTCAATTATTGCAAAATCATACCAGTGTTGTCTTAGTTGTCATATTGATAGAAAGAGGGACAAATGGACGGACACAGCCTGATCCGTGTGTGTGTGTGTGTGTGTGTGTGTGTGTTTAGTTTGCGCAGGTAAACTGACATTTCGAGTCTCTCCCAGCTTCTGGACCAACTTCACTTCACTCCGCCGCTGTACCAGGGAGACAACTCAGGTTTCACTAGCCCTCTCTCTCTGCTCCCACCCTCTCCTCCCCTGGTTGCTAGGCAGCAGCCAATGGGAAGTGAGACACGGGAGAGGAGCTGCTGTCAGCGTCACCATGGCAACTGTGTGAGTGATTCAG
>OMLF01042533.1:5965-17773 GCA_900302615.1 Holocentrus rufus | reverse complement strand
GGATGAGAATTAGCACCTCCAAGTCCGAGGCCATGGTTCTCGACCGGAAAAAGGTGGCTTGCCCCCTCCGAGTTGGGGGAGAGTTCCTGCCTCAAGTGAAGGAGTTTAAGTATCTTGGGATCTTGTTCACGAGTGGGGGAAGGATGGAGCGTGAGATTGTCAGATGGATCGGTGCAGCGACTGCAGCAATGCGGTCGCTGTATCGGTCTGTCGTGGTGAAGAAGGAGCTGAGCTGAAAGGCGAAGCTCTCGATTTACCGGTCAATGTACGTTCCTACCCTCACCTATGGTCATGAACTCTGGGTCATGACCGAAAGAACAAGGTCCCAGATACAAGCGGCTGAAATGAGTTTCCTCCGCAGGGTGGCAGGGCGCTCCCTTAGAGATAGGGTGAGGAGCTCTGTCACCCGGGAGGAGCTCAGAGTAGAGCCGCTGCTCCTCCACATCGAGAGGAGCCAGCTGAGGTGGCTCGGGCATCTGTATCGGATGCCCCCTGGACACCTCCCTAGTGGTTGGGTGTCCCTGGTCAGACTGCTGCCCCGTCCAGCCCGAATGCTGTCAGTTAGGGGGGCCCCGTCGGGCTCCAGCTGCAATGCAGGGCTCTAATGAGAAGCATATTCAGACAATCGGGATGTCGTACACAAATTTTCTGGCTTGATGCAAATTCCAGTCACGCTTAATAGCTTTTGAAAATGTCGCCGTCAACCATGAAACGGAAAATTGATGCCAAACCAGTGTGTTTAATTTGCAATGAGAAATAAATAGGCTACTGAAAATTCCTGGTCTGTCTACATTTTCTAGTTTTAAAATCTGGCCCAGTTGAATTTGTAATTGAATAGCCCTGTACAAAGGAGCAGTGTTGGACAGTAGCGGCGCTACTAGTTTAACTACATTTCTTAGACGCTATATCTGCATGAAATAGCGTTTTCATTAGAGAAGCTGTTTTGTGGATCATGTAGTGCGGTAGTGTTCACAATAGCTAAATTTTCCCAGCATTTTCGTTACACTCAAACACAGCGCAGTTCATTCACATGTAGTCTAGAATAAAACTGCTACGTGGTATATTGGATAGGTTACGCCACAAATGAAACACAAATGAAATGAAGTGTGCGTGCGTGTGTGTGAGAGAGAGAGAGAGTGTGAGAGAGAGAGTGGGTGAGTGAGAGAACAGAGAGAGAAAGAGACGGTGACATGATCACTCACCAATCCTTCAGATGAGTGCGCTGGTTGACGGCATCTCTTGTAACAGTTTGACATAGATGACACATTGTGATTTACATTTAACTAAATTTTCAGTTTGGCCAAAGTTTAATCTTGATATACTGCAGCTCTTATAGGGGCAGATTTTGTCGTCAATAGCACAGTGGTCAGGTGACAATGTATGATGACATCATCAACCATTTTCTGGTGAGCTGAAACTCACAAGGAAGAGAGAGGGTAGTAGTTATTTCTTTAATTATCAAGGCCAGAGTTCACCCCACAGGATTTCTACGTTGACCTTAAAGGGTGAAATATGATTCACTCAAACGAGCTATATACCTGTTTGCAGCCCTTGTATTCCCCTCTCCAAAGTTTGTAGCCAAGATCCATAGCAGACTCAAGCCCCTGACTCTCCTTCCTCTACTGTTTTAATGTAAGAGCTCTCCCTGTCCCATTTCGGGAAATTCACAATGGTAGAAGCAAGTGAGAACAACCAAGACAAAAAGAGAACAGAGCATGAAATTAGTTATAAGTGCCAAAAAATTCTCAGTGATGCAAATTTCGTTCTGCTTTTTAGGTGTAGAAATAAAGGCATGTTGTCAACTTTCCTATGACATAAAAGCACTCATATCTCAGCCTAGAAATAAGAGAGCTGCAGAGGTGTCTTAAACGGTTAGGAGTTACCAAAGGATGGCTCCAGTGAGGTGACAAGGACAAGCACAGCTGTTTAGGGAACATAAGGACGTTTTACAGACAGTGGATAATACTGAATTAGTAAAAAGATACTGATTGGATCGAGATGGCATCATTTATGTGACTTACCTTGTCTGTGAAGCAATTACTCTATCTTCGGGACGATCATCTGCCCTCTGTGCAGAAATGAATGTAGGCGCTACTTTGCGTTTCCTAGCAATCGTAAAAATGCAACAATGCAACAATGATGATTTGAGGCTATCTCAGACCACCATAAGCAGAGTAATATGTCAGACACTGAATGCCCTTACAGCACCACAACTTATCTGAAGATTCATCAATTTCCCCACCACTCAACACTGTATTCATGAAAACCAAACCACCTTCATGACCATAGATTAAATGGTAATTTAGATAAATAGTTAATTTTTTTTACACTACTAAATAAATGGACAAACTGTGCACATAAACACTCCCATATCACTAAGAAATAATAGCTAGATTATATTAACGGGCTGTAATTCTCTAAAACAAATTGGGTGAGTTAGATTTTTATTTTTTTTCTCACATGCGCAGCTGTCTTTCATTCAAACTTTCAATCTCAAAGTTAATATATGCCACTATATTCAATACATTTGACTTGACTTAGTCTATTGTTTTGACACTGAAATTAATATAAGAAAGACAAATCTATTTGGGGGAAAATCACGACATGTTGAATTGTTTGGATATTTATTTGTTTTAATCAATTTTAGTGAAGAGTGAGTGTCAGTGTGATCTTTTTATATTAGAAAAAATAGTGATATAAAATAGTGATGTCAGTCATCCTAAAAGGAGAACTGCTACTCATCATTCAGAGTATGTTTAGGACATTTGATAACTAACTCCTCTGTCCTACTCTGAGCAGTGACTGTTTTTAGTCAGAAGAACACTTTGAGTACTATTCCTTTGAGTAATTCTGCAAAGCTTGATAACTACAGGCCCTGGCCAGACCAAGTCCAATTAAAAACAAAGCAAACAATAAATGAACAAGTTGAATACAACTAAGAAGAAAACTGTTTGTTATGAATATGTGTAAATACAATCACTGAAAATACAATCCATTAAAATATGGCTACAATGTCAGTTTCAGCAACCAAAACCTGATGCCTGCAACCTGTTCTAAAAGCTGATGACTCATTTTGTCCTTGTTCTACAGAAGAACACATGAATATATTAGTACTGTCTTGGGTTTAGGTTAGGGACTAAAGTGTTACCTTTATTACACCTGATCAAATCCTGATAAATTTATTTTCCCCTTTTCTGCTCCATTTATGCCAGCTGTCAAATAAATGAATGAATGAATAAAATAAATAAATAAAGCAATGTGCTTTAAGTGAGTGTTATCAATCTAATAAAAAGCACATGGCACAGAGGGAGGCATGTGGCACCCTCATGTCTGCAGTGTGGAATATTTTTAAATGACGACAAAGGAGTCCAATAGCTATTTCTAATACAGTGCAACACCGTGTAGTGCCTGTATTCCAAGTGTGTGAGTGGCTCCAACTCAGTGTTGTGTAATGGAAATGAGTTTAATTTTATACTTGAGTTTTTAAGCATAACACTTACGGAGTATTAAAGATAAGAAATGCAGCCCTTGTGTAGGCTTTTTAATATGGTTGTTTCAACATTCCTCACTTGGTTTATTTTTACTGGTTTTTGGATTAATCAATGTGATATCTGCACTACACACCTCTGGACCCGCAGAGCCTGCAGCCTTCGAAACATTGTGCCCAGAACTAGTTAAAAATAAAATAAAAATGTTAAGAGCAAAGGAATGTTACATAAATTTATTCCCCTTCAATAAGCAAGGTAACCTTACTTCATTTGTGGAAACAAACAAAGTATTTCATTTTAGTTCATCTCAGATAATAATGTTCTTTGGTTCCTGTCAGTACCAAACATGTTTTGAGGCAATTGCAGGTGAATTAAACTTGCTGGAACAGTAAAGTGGCTGGCACTTTACTGAAAAACAAAACTACAAACATGGATGTTGAGTCCTCCACATTTTTCAGTGTTCTAGCTCCATCCTGTGGTCTCCTGCAATATTACATTTGAAATATGAATGTCAATTTGAGGGCACTAACTGTTGATCTTTAAATTGCATCCCATATTAATGTAAATGTCCCAATTCCTCTTACATATTAAACAGTATGCTATGCTTATTCAGCATTAGAAAGTAACTGAAGTGCAAGTTGAAATACTTTCTCCCTGTTTGCATCCAGTTACGATGCAGGGCATGACAACTTCATTGACCTTATGGAGCTGAAGCTGATGATGGAGAAGCTGGAAGCTCCCCAGACCCACCTGGGTTTGAAGAACATGATCAAGGAGGTGGATGAAGACCTGGACAATAAGCTCAGCTTCAGAGAGGTGAAATCAAAATCAGAATACTTTAAATCAAGTCAAATTAGATGAAAACAAGATTAACATCTTATCATGAGTAGCATCATGAATCAAAGCTTCTCTGTGTTCTGTCTTAAAACCAGGGTAAATTAAAGTCACTGACATTCCTCCTGCTCTTGATCCATTTCTCTTCCGCCATTTCTCTTCCTCTAGTTCCTGCTGATCTTCAGGAAGGCAGCAGCAGGAGAACTTGCAGAGGACAGTGGCCTCAGTGTCCTGGCTCGCCTCTCAGAGATTGATGTCTCCACTGAGGGTGTGAAAGGAGCCAAGACCTTTTTTGAAGCCAAAGTAAATAGACTCACTATCACTATATTTCTATAATAGAACTAACCTAGAAGCATAGAGAAACATGCATTCATGCACACAAGTGAGCACACGAATATGGCCACAAAATGAGCATACTCATTTTAATGTAGCAGATGTAATGATCTGTTTTGATCTGAGGATTTGCAAATTGTGTCATAAATCTCCAGTCGTTGTGGCATCGTTATCATTATGTCATGTTCTACTGGGCATCTGACTGTGCACAAATTAATACATAATAATAGAATCAGTATGCAGCACGCTTTACCATATGACAAGTTGCCTTGAATACAATCAGCCATAAATCTCCAGAATTTCTCAAATATAGGATTTGCTACATAGCCCCTGGATACATCCAATGTGGTACTCAGCTTCTTGTCAGATAAATACTGTAAGCACAATATATATTGTGGAGGGATTAGTCCAACAAGTCAAACCCATGGAATGCTACAATAGTTGTGTCTCCCATAGGTTCAATGTGGACGCATTTACCAAGTACAAAAAAGTCTCAGAATAAACTGCTCATAGAGCTTGGTGAGGATGGTGTAAGTGGGTCTTTTCTGTCTCCCTGCATTGTATTTGTGATGATGTAAAAAGTATGGGAAAGACACAGTTTAGGCCAGTGTAAATAATCTACAGATGTTAGATCCCATGGGAAGTGTGCCACTCTCTGGGTCTCTTGTCGGGCAATGAAGAGATAAAACTGAAGTGGATTTATTGTTGAAAGGTTTATTGGAGAGCATTTCCTCCTCTTGTGTTTGTAATATGAGCATAGCTCTGGTCACAGTTCTAGTTACATATTCCTGAGCAGAGGTTGCCTTGAAACAGAAAATTACCTTAATTTTTTTTTGTTGTTTTTCAGCCAGCTTATTAGTTCACAAGCTAATTTTAGTGAAATGGAGGGCCTGCCCTTGCCTTCATGGAGCCCTAAGCAGAAAGTTTTCATGGCCCTGTGAGGAGGAAAATAAATGGCATAGTTGACATAGGAATCAACTTGAACCATTGTAAATTAAAGCAATTATATTATTGAAGACATAATGATTGTCTGAAGTGACTGAAACAGGCTCATTGCTGGCTCTACCTACTAATAATAATTCCTGTCTAACATTTTCATTAATTAAGCAGCACCATGCTTCTAAATGAATAAATTACATCATCCCAGGGGATTTATTACTTACCTTTATCCTGAGCTACCCCATCTTATCAGGCTTTTATAAACTTGAGCTTCTGTGTGCTAGAAGGATAAAATCACTTAATTTTCGAATTTTCATATATATATATATATACACACACCACAGGGATCAATAAAGTATTCGGATTTCTTATTTTAATATGGGGAACGGGCCACTTTGTGTCAACATGATCCCCAACCTTAACTTTGTCGAAAAAAGCATAGAACTTACCTGTGTGTGTTGAATTCAGCAAACAGTCAAGTCCTAAGTTTAGAAACACAATCAGATGTTGTCAGCTGTTGAGCAACTCCAATATGACCGTAAGAGGGAGCATTACATTACCTGAAAGCTGTCTTTGTCGAACAGGTGCAGGCCATCAATGAGTCCAACCGATTTGAGGCAGAGATCCGCGAGGAACAGGAAGTCAAGAAGAAGCAGGCTGAGGAGCAAAAGCAGAGACGAGCTGCCTTCAAGGAGTTGCAGTCAGCCTTCAAGTGACCATCTCCATCTCTACTGTGGACCCTTCATCTTCTGTGCTATACCTACTCTGTCATTTTATCAGTGTCTATTTGTGAATATTTATCCATCGTGCAAAAGAAGTTATGCAAGACAGCAGTGAGATGTCAAACTCAAGTTTCATCCATGCCAGTCACTCTTGTATAATACAATGGGTTGGATGCATTCTGAAGAACCAGCACTACCTATGCCAGTGAGCATTTTTTATATGTCTATTGGGGAATGTTAATGTCATGTAGTGTCATGTTTTACTTCAATGTCATTGCTTGTATCAGTGCCATTGGTTGTGAAACATGTTTTACTGATATATTCGAATATTTCCCAGAGTAATTATCATACATAAGAATTAGGTCTAAAGTTGTCCAGTGTCCAGTCCATTGTATTTGCTTACACTAGTGGCAGTTGTGCTCTACATGATATGTCCTGTAAGTTTCACTGTGTCCTTGCTACAGTGTCACTAGCCTGTTTGAGCTTCATTTAATTCATTCATTCTAAGGTAAAATACATAATGCACGCTATCTAGACACTTAATATTATTATTATTATTAATCTTGCTCCAGCTTTCACTAAATGTTAAACAGATAAACATAATTGAGCTCTATATTTTTGTGTAGGGTGGGGTTGAATTTGAGAGGGGTTTTGGTTTAACATAGTTGTCTTTACAAGTTCAGTGGTGTTCATTTTTCAGCAGTTTTTTGCTTAAGTGTTATGAAATTCTGAGTCGAAAGTATTTTTGCCACTTGGACCCACCTGTTTAACTACTGACATGCAATAACAATGCTAATGTAGCAGTTATTCCAGTTTGATTTATGGTCTAACCAATTTTGCTGTTAAAAATTAATGCTGCCCTACTTTCTCACTACTGCGTCACTGAAAGGGTTAGCTTGGGTTTGTTGAAGTGGGGTTGTATGAGGTACTTATTCATAGTCCATGTCTTACCTACAGTAGATGCTGGTCTCATACTCCCAGTTTGGAGAAGCAGGCAGGAGTACTGGCGCAGATGCTAATCAATGTACTGTCATGGCAGCAACAAAACATATTTTAGAAAAAATCTATGTCAGTGTAAATGTTCGCTTTAAACATATTAAATGTATGTTTCCTTTGGCACAACATTTTCTCATATGTTGAACTTCCGTATTCCTGCATGAGTGCACCTGTGGCTCACACTATATTACAGTTGAGAAAATGTAGTGCCAAAGGAAAACGCAGTTTGACTGCAATGCAAAGTGGTGAAAATATTCTAAATATAGCCTACACTTACACTCATAGTGGATTTTTTTTTTTTTTAGGTGGGCCTTTTTTTGGGGTGGCTAAAATATGTTTTGTTGCTGCCCCCATCCAGAGCAATACATTTCTTTGCTTCTGTGCTGGTACTGCCTGCTTCTCCAAAGTAGGGGCGCACCGACAGGCATCTACTGCAGATAATACACTGACTATGGATAAGTACCTATACAGCCCCACTTCAGCAAACCCAAACTAACCCTTGAACAACCATAACCAATGTGAATTTTCACTTTCTGCAATGTGGTTTGAAAGTGCTAATTACTACCCTCTATTAGTTTCGCCGGGGCAGTCTAGCGAGTGCTTAGCATTGCTTTCTGTCATGTAGTATCATATGATACTAGAACATGATGACATCTCATTACCACAAAATCTTGTTCATGAATTTAAAATCAACCATTAACAAACTGCAGTAAACAGAGATTGCTTTTTAGTGTGGATAACAGATCACTAGATTTGCTGCTATGTTTGCTGCTTATGTAGGCACTAACATGACTTTTAACATGTGGGAAAGGGTGGCACAACAAAGTGGTGTCCAAAAGTCTACATTTTCAGGGAGTTGAGATTTTTGTACGCGCCTCTATCTTGTTTGGCATTGTATTGTTAGATTGTGGAGGTTAGATTCACTTGTACAGTTCATGATAACTATTAAGCCAAACCAGAAAGCACAGGAACCTTCAAAGTTTATAAAGCAGCTACAAGGAACTCATTTTGTGTTGATTATAGCACCTGTGGACAAAAGCGATAGGGTTTTATGGGAATGAAGATTAGATTTCCCATGAGCACCACTGTTTCATGTCTAAAAGATCATAGCTAGCGTGTGCATTCGTCTTGGAAGTGAGTGAAAGAAATACGCAACTTGGTTTCAATACTGTTTTTCTTTTGCAGGATGCCTAAGGATGAGGTAATGTAAGATTAATAATTGTAATATGATGATGATGAAACAGTAAATTTTGTTTTAGTACCGGTCATACACCTAGGTTATATGTAAGATTGCAGTGGGGCAGTGTGGCACCTTCCTGCACGGCTTGTGTGTATACGTGGGCATGTTTATTTGTGCTTTAGAAAGTAACCGCTGTGAAACAATGAGAAAATAATCGTTCTATCTGATTCAACTACTTTGTCCTTGTACCGGCCCTCACTCTCTTCACTCACTCTCTAGCTCGCCCAACCATAGCTATATGCTTTTAGCTCCCACCAGTGTTGGGTAAAGTTATTTTTCAAAGTAATTTGTTAAGTTACAAAGTTACTGCCATTAGTTAGTAACTTTAGTTACATTACTGGATTACCTGCTGAGAAAGGTAACGCGTTGGATTACTTTTGGATTACTTTTGCATTGCGTTAAAACCCCTTTTCAGTTCCTGTGCAAATTATCCAATGAACCTTTTAATGTATTGACTCGGCCATCATTGCATAGCCTAGTCTGTGGCCCATTATCATTATTTCTGCAGGCTAATAACAGGAATGTCATGCACAGTATCTCCTTACAGCTCTTTATTAACAACTGTTTCATAACAAACAAAATCAAGAGTGTACCGGTCCGGAGCTCAGTGCAGGCTAGAGCAACACGTTGACTAAAACATGTTGAGAACTAGAAAAATATGTTTGTGCAATTAAACTGCAAAGAAAGCTGAATGATTTCAGGCACATCCATTAAGTAACAAACAAACAACAGGAAGTGACAAGTGACACCACTGTGCAGCCTTTTGGCTTCTAACGATCTGATAGCAAACCGCACAGATTCAGAGGTACGGTATGAAAAAAAAAATACACAGGTACGGGCTTATAGTAGCCAACAGTGGCCTACATAATTCAACGTGCAACTAATAACCACCAAACTGGGTCAATTTTAAGGCTTACAAAAATAATAATAACAAAAATACAGGCTTACGCACCAGCTGGAGAGAAGTAGCAGGAAATACACAGAGTACAAAATGCATCAGAAATTTTATTCTTTTAATTTTCTTTTTTTAATTGTAGCAACAAAAAGAGGAAGAACATCACTTTTAAAGTAAAAAAGTAACGCGAGGTTCATTTGAAAACTCAGTTAGGGACTACTTGAATTGCAAACTAAGGCGTTAGGTTACTCATTAGCCGGAAATAATACTCTATGTACTCTAACACGTTACCCCCAACACTGGTCATAACCCAGCTCACTGCATCAGCCATAGAGGAGCAGGTAGGGACCAGAGATGAACAAATGGTACAAGCAGTTTCATTCAATCGTTCAAGTTTTAAAAGTCAAGGATACGTACAATCAGAAAGATATTTACAAGGTTAAAAATGTATTTGAAACCCACTTTTAGAAATTCTGCTGCAGCTCAAAGCTTCATATTATCACTTCACCACTTGCTAAGATTTGAAGTTTCACTGGACCAGTGGAGCCCAGTGTGTCTGAGAAAACCTGCGAAAGCCTAGATAAAGATGAAAGAACCTGCAGCTTTTCATAATGCTCACGATCTTAGTTGGTGAGGATGCTCTCTCACAGCACCTCTATACCTCAGCATCAGAAGAAGACTTCTCTTTGCTACAAGTGGCTGAGTTTGGTGTCGGCGTTGGATCAAAACACCTCTTCCTTGAAGGCGCTCTCCAACACCTTCAGGATGGATCTGCGAACATTCTCCTTAAAATCCGGGCTCATGAAAACATACAGCAGGGGGTTCAGGCAGCTGTTGAGTAAGGTCAGGCAGAAGGCTATGGGATGCCCAATGGAGGTCACATCGGCCAACATTTCATTGTACTCAGCAGTCACTGAATTCACCAGTTCGATCAGAGTTACGATGTGATAGGGAGCCCAGCACAGGAAAAAAGCAGTGATAACAGCAGCAATCATTTTGAAGGGGCGACCTGACCGGCTGGCCAGGGAACGCTTCCTCCTCAGATAATGGATTATTACAGCATAGGAGGAGACAATGATGGTGAAGGGGACCACGAATCCCAGAATGAAGCGGGTAATGGTCATGGCCTGATGCCGCCGCTGAATCACAGCCAGTGTATCATAATCATCAGAAAATGCAAAGTTGTTGAGGCAGTAAATAACGTCCTCATCATGATATGATGCACTGGTGTCCCTGAAGAAGTAGTAGGGGGCACTGAGAGCCAGAGCAAGGAGCCAGACACCCAGACTCACAAAAGACGCTTTGCCTACACTCCGATGGTTCTGGGCCCAGACCGGCCACACCACAGACACACATCTGTCCACACTGATGACCACCAGAAAGTAGATACTGGCATACATGTTCAGAAAGCTGCTGGCGCCGCTAAGTTTGCACATGAATTTGCCAAAAGGCCAGTGGAAGTCCATAGCAAAGTATGTCACATACAGAGACAGTAACGCCGTGAAGAGGAAGTCAGCCACGGCAAGGTGGAGGAACCAAACTGTGTTAACTGTTTTCTTCATTTTGAATCCTGTCACCCAGATGACCACTCCATTTCCCAGCACCCCAAGCACAAAGACCAGGGAGTAAACGATCAGAGACATGGTGTCCAGAGACTGTCTGAGTTCAGTATACGTGTCCATGTTGTCCTCATACTCATATTCACCCAAAGAGCCGTTTTCACCGGACACTGTTGTATTGTTGTGAGAAAAAGGACTAGCGGTCATTTTAACTGCCATTGCCTTGAGACCTGGAATGGTAACAAGATATGTTTTTATTTTTCATTATACATTTTCTATTTTGTAATTTTATTTCCATCTACTAAAGGTAAGTAACATTCATATAGTTTATCAATGAGGCGAGAGGACCTTGTTAAGCAAAATACTGAAGTAAGTTTTAATCAAACACTAAACAGAGGTAAGCTATATTGAGATATGTGCTCATATTCAAACTCAACATTTTTATATTATACCATGACATGTTCACAAGCCTATTTAACACTGAAGACATTCATAAGGAGTAAATTCATTAGGCTGCAAGGATCAACTAAGTTCTGGCAGTTCACCCTGCAGTTTTTTTTCCATAAATATAACACACAAGAATGGCAAAGGGTTACCTTTCTCAGAGGTTTTCAGTGCTGATGAAATGTCCGCGACAAAATCAGTCCTGTTCAACCTTCCCATAAGGGCTGTGCCGCTCAGACGCCTCTGATGTATGTGACAATGCTGCATGGAGGCGGGACCACAGCAGCAGTTTCTCCAAATTGGGTTGTACATCCTTTACACAAGTTGCATAAGTTAAATTTAATAAGTTATTTAATAA
>OMLF01042530.1:0-11304 GCA_900302615.1 Holocentrus rufus | reverse complement strand
TGATCAGAGAGAGAGAGAGAAAAAAGAAAAAAAAAAAAAAAAAAAAAGAAAGGTATGGATCGTCACAAATAATTTAGCAAAATCAGGAACCGGCTTCTGCAGCACTAAAGGGTTAAAGGCAGAGAGGGGGAGAGGGAGAGAGGGAGAGGGGAGGGAGGCAGAGAAGGGGTGGGAGGACAGGGAGAGAGGGAGAGAGAGAGAGAACCAAATGCTTATCTCCTCACCTCGGATGTATGCAGCTGTTATTGATGTATCTTCTTTTTCTGTCTAGTGATCCATTGCTTGCTCTCCCAATACACACATCACACAGAAGCAGCCACAGCCACTTCGCCAGAAGGGAGAGAGGGAGGGAGGGGAGGGAGAAAAGAAAAAAAAAATGCAGGCAGCTCACATTTCAAACTTGCAAGGGGGGTGGTGCCTAATGTGCTAGACAGCCTGTATCTTGGCCCGGGTCCAGAGCAACGAGTAAAAGAAGCCTCAATCAATTCATTTAAAGCAACATTTGTTACAGGGGAGAAGCGCCACAAGTCCTCCCCGAAAAAGTGGCAATAGAAACGGTCCGGATGGGTGCATTAAGCAGTGATTTCAGCACCCCCTTGTCTTTGCATACTGTCGACTTAATCCATCAAACTAGTCACTGTAATTAAGGGCCATGAGGACGAGGAGGAGGAGGCTGGGCACGGTGGCTTCCTGATGCGCAGAGGGCTGGAATCAGGGCTGTCTGAGAGGGAGGGGCCAATTATACCACATTTGTCTTTCAGCACACATGAGCCCGAGTGAGCTTTGGATAAATAATTACACAACTATAAAACATGTAAAGCGGTAGACGCACCACCTGAGGCAGTCCATATTAGTCTGGCACCGGTCTATTGTCATCCATAAATAAAAAAAAAATACTCCAGCTCTCCAGCATTTCCTTGTCA
Organism: Holocentrus rufus; assembly: GCA_900302615.1. Lineage (NCBI taxonomy): Eukaryota > Metazoa > Chordata > Actinopteri > Holocentriformes > Holocentridae > Holocentrus > Holocentrus rufus. Next base: position 10,381 of record OMLF01042530.1, on the reverse strand, counting down.
AATTAGCGCAACTGATCTGCAGCTAAAAAACAATAATGAGCGTTTAATTTGAGACATAAGGCACGACATCAAATTAATTGCAATGCCGTTTCCATGCAGGTAATGTTGCACTGCAAATTGCACAACCATATGGAGCGGCCGTAGATGGCCACCGAGCAGCCGGGGCTGCCGAGGCTACAGCAGCCTCTGTTTGCTAAAACAAGACGGGAGGAAGGACAAACAGGCTTCCAGACAGGCTAAACAACCCTTATCTCAGGTCTCCCCCGTATTTGCTCTCCTGGCATTTACTATCAGCTGAGGGCATGGCGAGTGAGTTACAGCCCCGCACCCTATTGGATGATACCACATCTATCACGGCTGACTCGAACACTTAACTTGCTCATACAGCGCGAGACACAGGAACTGTCCAAACTGGAGGCAGGGCAGATTTATACCACCTGAGACACACAACGCCCTCAAATATGGATGCACAGGCTTTACAGGTGGAGTGATTCATTCATCGCACCGGTGCATCAATTATTAATTCTGCTGATTCAACTGCATGAATCGGCTAAAAAGGAATAAACGGTGGGAATCGCTCTGATATTGGCCTGAATCGACATGCTTGTAATCGATTCATTCAGAATTACATTGTACACTTACATCAAGTTGATCTAACAGAATCCTGCTGCAACTTTATTGCCAATAATATTTTTTTTTGTAGAATAAATAATGTTTAACTAATAGATTTTTTTCACATTTCAGAGATAAAAGGATTATTACATTATTACATATTATATTGCATTTTTACTTAATAAAATTTTACTGGATCAAATCCTGTACTCAAATTGTAGTTTACAAATTCAAATTGAATTGTTCCACCCAAAAAAGAAAAAAAGTTCATAAATCGAGTCTCCAACCAATGAATCAAACTGAATCACTGTCAAGCCAAAGATTCACGCCACTAACATACGTGCCTAAGAAAATAGCTTGCCTGTGGAAATTGTAATAATAGTGCCATAAACTGACCACAGACCCCCACTGGACCCCTTGGTGGTCCCTGCACCCCACTTTGACCGCCGCCGCAATCGTCCATTGCAATTAAGCCTTCTCACTTCATTCCTCGCTGATTTAAACATACCACACAAGGACGACAACTATATCTTCAATCTGCGCTGAAACTCTGTTTCATGAGTGACTGTTTGTGTGTCAGATGCAGTCTTCAGTTCAATTCATCTGCTGCTGACAGTCAAACATGGTCAAGGCCACCAACAATGATTTAAACATCCATGTTATTTTCTATTTAGAAGAAGCCGCAGCTAAACGATAAGTTAAGCTGCAGCGTGATGAGTGAGGAGGGAGGGAGAGAGAGAGAGAGGAGAAAAAAACATTTTGGTGTGGAAAGCTCTGGGGAGAGAAATTATAGCCCTGGAGGCTCGTGTGTATCTGACCTCCGTATTGTGTGGAGAATCTGAGACTTTTCCACAGCTGAATGACAACATGTCTTTAGCATCACCTCACTGCAAGGCACGGTAAACAGAAGCAGCACTTTAACTACCGTTTAAGGGGAAATTTACATTAGGCTTAAATGCGTCTGCTATTATGTCCGCAGAAGAATAAACACTTTGCTGTGGACTCTAAAACTGTTGATCTTAACATGTTATTTAGTCAAGTAGTGAGTCTTAAAATCTATTTTCCCTTGAAATACATGGATAATGCTGCCAATAGGGTGAGATAATGTCACTTGTTTCCAATGTAGTTTCACTTTTTTAAGGTATATGGTAGATCACTGGCACTTAATTCATTCAATTCAAGAAAATGTTGATTTGTATTGGAAAAAACATGAAATTATCTCATCCTGACGCTTTTTTCCCACTAAATTAAATGCCTTGTTAAAATAGATAATCTGTGTAATGTATTATAGCATGAAAACAAAGTTAATCAGAAAATTGTTTACTGGTATTTGGGGAGTAGTTGGTCACGTCTTCTGTTGCTTAACTACATCTGTAAATATGTGCAACATTCCCTCCCAAATGCTCGGGCTGATTGGGAAACTGACAAAGCCAGCTTCTGAAGTCACACCTAAAAAACTCAGCTTCTCTAAACAACTAAACAAGATGAAAGGAAGATATTTTTCCATGCTGGCATTCATAACAAAGTACACAGTATCTGGGTATTAACTAAGAACAAACTGGAAAAATACAACGGCGTGTAAAGCGAAGCCAAATTAATAGAGTTGGTTAAGTTGTAGCCCAAGTAATTATCTGCTGAATAGCTGGTTTACCAGGCGTTTATTTCATGAGAGAATGCACGGCCGAAGGGGCTGAAACAGTTTGACTGGTTCCCCCTCTTATAAGTTGGCGCCTTCTTTCACTCTTTAGAGTTGAGGAATTCCAAGAGCTTGCTGAGGCGCAAGCGATTGGGAATGTGCCACTCTGACCCACAAAGAGGAAGAATCGTGATTAAGCGTTTTGTCTAAACACTTGTACCCAGACTGAACCACTGCTCCTGCCAGAGGGGTGGCCCGCCGCCTGATAAGCGACTGTATGACACTGATGAAATAGATCCTACAGGGCCTTGTAATGTATCTTGTGACGGAGAGAGAGAGGAGGGGGGGCCCTGATGCATTTATCCATACAGAGCGGGTGATCGCCTTTCTTTGACAGCACCGGAGCTCCACGTGCATGCCTTGCCCTGTGGTAAGACAGTCCAAGTAATCACAGATTAATAGAGCAGGCTAATCCCATTCACAAAGAGGTCACTACTGGCAGACGGACGCCCCTCCCCCAGCGCTCCCGCTGTATTGTGGGCCACAAAAAGGCCAGAGGACTAAAACTAGCCCATCCTGCTAAGTGCATCCAATAAAGCGATCAGTAGTACTCTTCACATGGCATGGCACGCTGGTTCCATTCGCAACCAACTGGAAAAGCATGTAATGCAGAGGAAAATTAGGCATGATTCCAAATAACAATAAGCATTTTCCGGCCTTCTTTAGACCATTAAATCCTCTCATGTTACTAAATCTCAGATAAAACAGAGGACACGAGATAAACTGGAGGTCATGTGTGAAGGTGGTTCGGCATATTGTTTAAATTGGTACAATCACTAAAAGCATAGCGCTGTTTCCTGCAGGGAGAAGCGGCACACAACTGTAGAGTCATTAAGGTCAACGTGTTATTTCTTTCAGCTTTGCGCCGCCGAGCTTATCTTCCCTAACAAATAATAAGACCAATGCTTTTACCTGTGGGGTTTGATTTTGTGATGAATTGATTTGTCATGCCTATAACCTGTTTTGGCTGTTTCAGATTGTAAACATTGATTTCCTGCTGCTGAAATTAGCTTTCCACACTCATGAGCACAAATTTCCCTCAATTTTCTCCCCATGCTCAGGAGGAGGAATTTAGATGACATAACAGAAATGCAGTAGCGGACCGCGAGATGTGTCAGAGCCAAGAGCTCGTTGAGTACAGTCCTCGTCCAGTTAAAATGGGACACCAAATCTGATTTTCTTATTAGTCTTCATCCATTGACCTAATGTTCTCTGGGGAAGGAAGCCCCACTCTTGACCAGATCGCCGGCTTCTCCCACTCTCAACACAGATTCTCAGGGCAGATTACGACGCGCGCGACGTGACTGAGCGGAGCAGCGGTTGTGTAAATAAGGTTTGGCCTCAGAAGCTCTCTGGACACTCGCGCTTTCCTTTAAAGACAAAGCCAGCAGCAGCTCCCAGGGTTCAGGCTAACACAAGCCCCTTTTTGTCAGCGGAGATAAGAAACAAACATGAGGTGGAACAATTCCACTTAGCGCCGTTTAGAGAAATCAAAAGATGCCTTGTTATGCAACAAATGGCATGCTGTCATATTCATGATTGAGCGTAGGATCTGAAAGGGACTTTCTGCTCTGAGCAGAAATCTATGAAACCCTCATTGAACTTCAGTTTGGATCGCGTCCAGGAAACCTGGCAGACTTGGCTAAGTGAATTATTGTTAAAACAACATTATGCAAAGGACACTGTGTTCAATTAAAAACTAAATTCACCTCCTCCTCTCAACCCCCCCAACCCTCCACCCCCCACCCGCTCTCTACATTGAACTAATCTGGCATTCCTGACTTGATTTGCTCTCTGTTAGCTTCTTTGAGGCTTCCAACAGCCTCCTCGCTGAATGGCAGACACTGACTCGCCTGTCTCTGGTGTTGGATGGCCGACCTGTTGCCGCCATCCTGGCCCCATCATGTGATTCACTCCCTTCCCCGTCGCCGGGCAACGGCCCTGCTGGATGTCAGGGAGAGGGTCCTGCCCCTGGGGCCCTGTGGGAGTGTCGTTTAGGAGCCGTCTCCCTGGCTGCCAGTGTGGGCTTTCTCTCCACCTTAACAACCTCCTTGTCTGGGGCCTCCGCTTGCTTTGCAAAAGTTAGTGCTTTGCAGGAGAATGCAGAGCCTCCGCAGTGCTTCCATTGACTTCTACTCTCTCTCTCGCTCCCTCTTTTCTTTCTATTTCTAGAATTTTGCAGGTCTCTCAACTAGGCCATTCAAAATATTTATACGTATACATAATTGTCCATGAAATGCAGTTTGGGATGCTGCCTAGACTTGACTACTTTCTGCCTGCCAAATGACTACTGTTGCAGGAAATTATTCAGACAGAGAATCAATTGGCAATCTTATCTAAACCCATAAAGTGGGGCTTGAGATTTGATTTGGAATTAGCCAGAATTAGATCATTTACTGGTGCAAGTTAATTGTAGCCCGAGAATGATTCCACTCCCATGGCTGAGACCGGAGTCATAGCGCATGATTTGAAGCCTCATATAGTCATAAAAAATGTGCAGCATAAATCAGAGTGGCAAACAAAGTGAAAATTCAAACAGTATGTGGGTCTGACTTTCATGTCAGTCGACTTAAGCGCAGGGTAGAGGCCAAGCGCACAGCAGCAATTGCACAACACATTTTCCTCGTAACCCAAGACAGGTGGAAACCACAAATCAAAAACTGTTAAAGGACCACAAAATATTCCTCTGTTACCATAGTTATCTCCTGAGTGGCTGACAGCCTATACATCTTCATTCCCATCATGCTTCAGCTTGCTTTTTCCTCAGCTTGATAACAACATTTAGCAGTCCACATCTGTCTCAATAATCCATCACTGTACCCTCATGATGGTAGTCTATGAAAACAGGAACTCATCATCACTGAGACATTACTTTTCAGTCTCATGTAACAAATGGAGGATTTGGCTACACCCATTCTGTCTGAAGTGTGCAAAGAACGAGCGGGCAAAACAAATCGAGCTGCAGCCGCAGTTCTCTATCTTCCTGTCATTCCCCATGAACAAGTTCAGTAAGAAGAGTAACAGAAAGGTGGTGATGTTCATGCAGGTATTAGAGGATAATTCTCAAAGGTAGGAGTTATCAGTTCTTTAAGCATTTAGCGTGACCATTATTATAAAAAAGACTAGATTGCACTCTATATCACGCAAAGAGCACCGCGCTTATCTAGCAGCATCTCTTGGCACTCTTTGCAACTGTGCTTGAAATGAATAAAACCAATAACATGTATCATCAATTCAAAAGGTCAGGGATGAATCAAAACATGGATGTGACCATTTGATACAGAGCTGTGACGAACACAGTCAGACACACTTTCTTGGAGAGTCTTGTGGCGATGGATGTCTCAGTATATCATGAAATGTGGCCAGCAATTCAGACAGGAACTTTTCCACAGGATGGGCCAACACGGCCAGATGGACTGAGATTGCGGTTGAGAAAACTCTGGTCTTACCTGCTGATTTTGGAGTGAACTTGTCCCTGTTGGCAGCGCACACAGCCAGGAGCCGATAGCCCAGGTCCAAGTCAAAGCCTTGCTGTGCGGCTACGCGGCTCACCACCTGAACGGGACAAACAACCCACAACACCCGGTGAGGACGGACTGCAGCATATGCAGCTATCTTACAGTGATCGTTCCTGTTTAAACAACTGCTCCCATAATTCACACACAGGGTAGACTCAGTATGTAAATTCATAAAATAAATATTTTGCTTAGGTTCTTTCCAAGTTTCTGAACTCATACTGAGGTCTAACATATGAACATAAATGTCCTGATACAGAGAAACGTCACATGCATTAAAAATTTAGGATATGGAGATATATGTGTAGCCCTATTTGTTGAACATATATGGGCTACTCATATATGTTTTTGTGTACTTATTTGAGTATCTGTTAAAGTCCGTAATTTTACTTTTAATTAAGTACATTTTTTGCTGAAATATTGTACTTTTAAATGTACATTTTAAATCACATACTCTACAGAGCACACATTTTGTTGGCTCTCTGTCAGCATCAGAAACTGGTAATAAATTTATGCAGCCTTTCGCACTGAACTTTTTTTTTGTGTGTGCAAATTCCAAATTTCCAACTAAAAGAATCTGGTTTGAACTTTGTGATCTCATACTTTTGGAAGTACATATACATATACATATATACATATATATATGAAAGAGGCACTTGTGACTCCAACAACCAGCCACAATATGAAAATGTGACAAACTGAAGTGTGTTTCATACATGGGGATTTAACATGGGCATATTTGCCATTTTTGGAAAACCCCTATACATCCTGCATATTACATTTCCATAAATGAACATAGCACAATCTGAAATAAGAGTATAGTTCGGTTACATCAAAGATCCAGTTCTACCTTTGCACAGGCACTAATGGGTTATCAATTCCATACGAGGCAGCGGACAGCAAGACGAGGAGAGAATGTGGCCTCTGGAGTGCAGCGATGCCCACTGAGAGGAAACATTAAGAGGAACCCCTGCATGCCACAGGAGGCCCTGTAAATCACCCTTATGTGGCACACGTTGCTTTGATTTACCATTGCCATTATCTGCTCAAAGCGGTCTCCTCCGATCCTTTTGACCTTAAGGACGTATTACAGCCTGAGTGGCTAACATGCCTCGCGCAGAGATGGATTCCTCTCCCTCCGTGGCTTTTTCATATCCCGCTGCTGCATCCAGAGGTTTGAGAGGAGCCCTGAGGTACTCCAGCTGAACACTGCTCCCTGCACCGTATCATTATCTTCTGTAAGTATAGTCTTGACGTGACACCAAAAAAGAGCATGTATAGCTGGCTCTTATTTATAGGAATCTCCCATTAAGCGGAAGATATATGAGTGGAGTCTGTCTAATTAGAATCTAAACTTGCGAGGGACATTTTCCTAAATGGCAATTCCAGTGTAAGCTGTTACAACAAGTAGTTCTAATTTCAGCGCCTTAATTGTACACGGTCAGTAGAATTGCGGTGGATTTCCAACAGTAAAGTAAACATGTCCCTTTAAGCAGCATTCATCTTCCCATTTGTTTGACAGACACAAATCCAATCATCTGCACATGCCTGCCATAGCTTTAATGCCCAGGAATATGCCAAGTTACAACGGCAAGAGAAAATGCTTTAAAAACTTCTTGCCATGTTATGATTAGCGAATAATCTAAAAAATCACTGGGCTCAATTACATGAATCACTATAGCTTAGTCCTTAAATTGTCTGTGCTCACAAGCCAGCTACTGAAATAGAGCCAGGAGCGAGCTACAAAAACGCAGGCATGAGGGTTAAGTATTTAGCCATTACTGTCGAGGCAGGTATGGGACCTGGTAATTTCACAACCACATCAGACTCTGTGCTCCCTCCCTCTTCATGCACTTCCCGGTAAGGTCTATATAACCTATAAACTAAAAGGACAGTCTCCCCCGTGCGCTGCTTGAAAAGCCTTGAGATTTTCACTGCAGGAAACAAATTGAATTGGCGAAATGGAGGAAAAGGCACCTGCTGCTGCACATTAAAGCAATAATACAAACAATCACTCGAATGGCCAGATCCGTCAGCGCGGTTTCACAATGGTGCTTGAGTACAATTCCCCTGTGTTCCTTCGCCTGCTACAGCCGAGCCTGCTCTGTGGGGTTACAAATTGTACCCCTGAGAGGAGCTATATGTATCTCTTATCCAGCGCTGGAGGCAGTGTGAGAATCTGCATGTTACAGCGCCGCGTGGCCCAAGGTGGCGTGTGACTGACACATCCGCAGTCCATCCATATTCTATTTGACTCTAAGGTGTGTAACCCAAACTTTCCACAAGACATGGAGTAATTCCTCTAAAAGGGTGACTGAGTTCTTCTGTCTGTATTGACACAGGATGATACAGCGGAGTCTGGCTGGGTGATATATCAATATTATATCAATATCATGTCTTGTAGGATTTTGGATATTGTAATATAGTGATATAGCATTAAGTGTTGCCTTTTTTCTGGTTTTAAAGGCTGCATTACAGTAAAGATGTGCAATTCTCTGAACTTAAGCAGTTGTAGCTGTTCTATAATTCGCCTCTACCTGCTTGGTCATTATACACACTTTTCTAATGACTGTTTATCAAAAACTTTGTGTAAATCTTGTGAAAGCAATAGTTTTCCCTACAAAATCGAGATATTAAGTCAAACATATTGCAATATTTGATTTTGTCCATTTTGCCCAGCCCAACAGTGCAGGTTGTTTTTGAAATTACACTGAACTTGAGGGTATAATAGCTTCTTTAGATGTGCCTCTTAAGGCTGTTTGATGCAATCTGCCCCATGTCTGACATCTAGTCCAAACACGCCCATCTCTGAAGAGACTTCTATTATGAATTTTTTTTTTCTTCCCCTAGATTTGGTCTTTATTTAGTTTAAAGGATGCACTATGAAACAGTCAAGTCCCTTTTTTCAGATGTCATGGGATACTAATTATTCAATTAATCAAAAGCCCCTAGGCATTTAAGTAAGGGAATTAAAGGCTTTGGAGCCTTATTTCTTTAAGAGCATTGATTGCTTTGTGGTTTGAGGACATTTGCTGCACCCGTCCCTTCACTGTTTCACTGTGCTGATTTCATAAGCCACAGCACAAACTAAGTGAAGTCAATGAAAGGTGACTATATTTCAATAGTTTCCACTGGGTGAGATGCCTTTTATTTTCCAGTGACCTTAGCGAAGATCAGGCAGCAGGAAAACGTTAATATTCTCAGATCCCTAGGGGAGTCCCAGAAAGAGCCAATGCAGCAGTTGTTTTACCAGCACTCTTCCCTGTCCTTGAACTCGCGAGTGTGAGACTGTGGAGGGGTGTGTGGGTGTGTGTGTGTGTGTGTGTGACTGGCATCTTACCGTTAGGCATCCCATCAGGCTTTGCTCGAAGGGACGCTGGAAGGCCCGGGGGTCGCCGCACCAGTCTAGCAGCTCGGTGGCTGCCGTTTGGAAATTTGCTGGGTTTTGTAAGTGCTGGAGGGGGAAGCATAAGGGACACATAAGGCTCCAATAACATTCACAGGTCAAATGTTCACAACGCAGATTCAATTTGTATTTATTGACTCATAGGCTGGCACAGTTTCGGGAATACCGCGGACCGAGAATCACCTGCGAGAGAGGCTTGTTACCGGGGAGAGGGGCACGGCAATAACACGATGAATAATTAAAAGCACTTTGGGTGGCATGAAAATAAGCAGCGGTTTTTCCCACCAAATTTCATGGCACTTTGCTGACAGGAAGCGGCACTGGAGAATTTGCTTAGCGCATTCAGGATGGCTTAGAGTGTGGGATAAAAGTATTGCTGGATAGGGCTGAAGGGGGTATGTCCCCATTAGACACAGAAACAATCACACATCCACTTCACTCTCCCTGGCTCTCTGTAGCGCCGCCATGTAATAAATCTCCTGTATGGCTGTATGAATAGCTGTGGAGGCCCTTATTTCACCGCTTGGCCCTGAGCTGTGGTGTGACTTTATCTGATAACAGGCTCCTTGACCTTCAGGCTCCCCCCTTTATGGCATTCATTCCCCCTGTTACATCCTCCAGCCCACCTACTAATCCCGTCTTCCCTGTACATCTGTAAAAGGTGGACAACTCCAGGTTAACTTGGCATGCCGGATCGGACACGCTGCCGGTCGTATTCCCGCGCCGTCAAAAACCTCGGCTCGAATTTGGAGAAATAAGACGTACCACCTCCACTCTGTGGTAATCTGTTGCCTTTGCAGAGATTATGCACACAGGGCTTTTGTAGTGCACTTGTACAAACCAGAAACAAATGGACTCCCACTCCATGGCATCAAAGGTAAATAGAGAGGTTTGTCGGCTTAAAGTGAATGGCTGCCTTCTTAACACGTCTGTGTGCTTTGATTCCGCCGTCACAGGGTAGCAGAGGAGAAAAGTGACAGTGGCACAGCCGCTGCCTCGCCGGGCTTTTTCTTGTACGCTCTTTAGGGGGCAGCAGAGGTCAGGATTTGATTAAGCAGCTTTCATATCAATTTACAAAGCCAGCGTTTGACAAGGGCCGGATGAAACCAGTCCTGTTTATTTTATGTGCTGTCCTAGACTGTTCCGCCCTCT
>OMLF01042529.1:0-12208 GCA_900302615.1 Holocentrus rufus | reverse complement strand
GCCGATTAACACAACAGCCCCTCAGTGGCTTATTTTGTTTACAAAGTCACCTAAGTTAGGATGTTCCAGGATTGAAACGCGGGTGTGTTTTCCACAGAAATGATTCTGATATCGCAGCTGGTGCTAACGTGTAGCAACAAGCCAGCAGCAAACTTGCTTTGCTAGTGTTAGCTATGTGATGATAGCAAGCTACTAACTTTACCCGCATGTTTGGTAGCTAAGCTTGCAATGCCTCGGTGTGTAGAAAAACACAAAAGGCAATACTCTCTAGGTCATGCTGATATAAACTAAGATCTGAATATGTTAGTACATAGCACATAAAAGTTGACTTAGCTAGCAAACAAACAGCTTACCGGTGAAGAATAAAAGTAACAGCAACACTGGCGTGGCTCCTCAGCTCTTTCCTCCTTCAGCTCACACGACCGAAGGCTTCACAGATAAACACTCCTCTTGCTCCCGTTTTCGTCGCGGAGCTGTTGGGGGGATTCCGGGGCTTCCTTGTGGGATTTTAGGTGGCTCCTCGTTGTTTAAAACATTGCTTAGACCTATACACAGCCATTCCCTCACTGACAAGCTACGAACTGGCAACATGCTGTAGAGAGAGGTGTGGTTGCAACGCTGCAACGCTACTGGCTCAGCTGTGTTCCTGCTGCTGATGTAAATAATAAAACAAACAAAGGACTCATTTCGGACCTGACAAAATTATTAAAATGATAAAAATCGTAGTCAATATAATTTTTGTGGGAAAGTTGATACTTTTATTCTACACCCCTTGGGACGCCTCATTGATGTATTATTTTTTTTAAAAATTCCTCATTTCCATAAAAACCTTGTATCTAGCACCTTTAAGCTGCCTATTGCAGGTTTATGTGCATGTGGCATGCATGATGGCCTCTCTTAATTAAAAAATAAGCACTTTCGAAAACCCAAATCAAAGGGTCATGTGAACAGGACCCAGATGTAAAATTCAATGACTTTCCAGAAAATAGCTTGGAGTGCCTCCATGACCTAAAAATGTTCTTCCTGCTTGGTTTGTTTTTTTCTAAATACAATTAATGAGTGGAACAGTTACAGTTACAGTTATCATTTAGCAGACGCTTTTATCCAAAGCGACGTACATCTGAGATTTCAGAACAATACAAGCAAGGTACTAGATGGAGACCACAACAAGAGTAAGTGCTACAAAGCTAAGTTCTGGTCCCGCAGGACCTGGCTGCTGTGAGGCAGTGCTATACAGTGAGTAAGTACTACGAGAAGATGCATAGAGTGCATAGAAGAAGAGAGAATTCTTTTTTTTTTTTTTTTTTTGTAGTGAAACAAGTTGGAATATACATTCTGCTATATTCCTGGAAAGTTTATAAAATTCCATGATATTCTTTCACTTTCAAAGTGAATTTACCAAGTTCCCTGGCTTTCCTTCTCTTTGTACGCATCTTCAAATTCCATGATATTCCAGCAAGTCCAAGAGCAATGAGAACCCTATGTAAAGCATTAAAACATCATTTCAATGCAGCAGCTCAGTGTCTTTGATGCCTCACCTCGGCTTGTTGATGGAAAGTAGAGCAGCAAGATGTTGGTGCAGAAGTTACTCAGATTTTCCAGGGACTTAAGATGCTGCTGAAGCTTTCCATTAGGCAGTTTGATCTTCAGTAGAGGAGCTAGGTGGCCAAACACATAAGCATCCAACGAGGATGGACTGGACCCACAAGAAAACAAGAAAACATCCTAAAACCACGAGGATACACTATCAACACAAATTTAGAATAGTCATACATATTTTCATCATTGCATTTCCATATTTCCAGGCTCCCCGATGACTTTGAGCCAAAATTATCTATCTACGTACCTACCTACCTACCTACCCAACTATCGATCATCTTGCACATAATAAATACTTAACCCTAAAATACGTTTTGAAAATTACTTGCTTTTATTACTGCTAGCTAGAATGAGTCCAGAATGAAGAAAGTAAAACAGAGAAATGTCAAAAGACAAAACCATTACTTGGTGGAATGATGGGGTCCAGCATTGTTAACATAAACCTGACTGGCCAACCATAGCACCAACAGGGTAATAAGGGGCTAGGCTTCAGGCTCAATATCGTGGACACTGCTGGTTCATTTGGAGAACCTTTGCCTTTTTACACTGATATCGACCAGCATCTAAAAAAATAATCTAGCATGTACAAATGGAGGCCATAAAGGATCCAAGCTTCGGGAAGCAATGTTTCAGACACTGCTGGCCTAACTTGGTGCTCCCAGAGCTTATATCTCATCTCAAATGAGGGAAAGTGAGTTCAAATGTGAAACATGAACTTGCGAGATTTCCGCGTAGTATCTAGGCTACCGCTGGCCTGGTTTTGAGACAGCTTGGGGTAGATGATGTTGCTTTATATTGAGCTCTGGCTTTAACAAAATGAAAATGATTGGCTCACCACAGCACCACCAACAGGCCACTAGGGCAGTTTTGTTCTCATGATATGAACCATTGCTTTTTTTGTTGTTTTTTAGTTTGAATTGTTCAAACTAAAAATGTTCTACAAACCAATGAAATTTCTCCAGCACTAGTGCTGTGCCAATACAAGCATACCAGCAAGTATAATATCTGAAAATTAAATGCTACTATACTACAATAACAAACAAGAAAAAGCATCAGGCAATGAGTTTCCATACTTGACCTATGCAGCTTTGTGGAAAGCACAGTGGTTTGATGACAGTTGGTCTGTCTTTACAGCTCTATATTAAATAATTCCATATTTGGCTCCTGGCACCAGTTTGGTCAACTACTGTGGTTGGACTGGAACCAAGTTCAACACATAGTGGATTGACCGATGCTGCTGAATGATTTCAGCTGTCTGACTGCAACAATTCACTGTCAAGAGCAAGACTATGGTGGACTATTCCAGGCCTAAACTATTCAGAACTGTAGGTATGTGCCCTCTGCATGTGATGCTGAAATGGAATTTTACCTTGTAAAGCAGTACTACTGAAATTTTGGTTATTGTGACAAAACTACTTACGAATCACCAAAGAAAAACTTCTGAGAGCCAAGGCGTTGAGACAACAGGGTCATACACTCTAAGGCATCACGATAGAGCTGTGGAGAAAACATTCACATGGTTACTAAAATCTACAGTGAAAAGTGTCTGGGTTTCCCTCAAAACATGTGACTTACGATGTGCCAAATTACAAAAGTTGAAACATTTGTTTTTTTCCCCCCATCTTTAAAGTCTCCATCAATATTGTATGACCATAAACTGACTTTAAATTGATTTCGAAATCATGTATTGTTTCTTACATATACAAATTTGTGTTGTAGTTTTATGTTCATTAGTTGGCATGAGTATTATGCATGTTTTGCGAACATGAATAAGTCTCTATCATGGTTGTCGTATTTATATCTGGGCACTACCACCATAGGTTTCTTCATCATAATTTAAGATGCTTAATATAAGTTTGTCATATTTTCATATCACATATTTCTCAAAGAATATAGCTTGACACAGAACTATAATTTTCTTGATATTAGGGACTCAAAATCCAGCAACAAAGAAAAATCTACTTTTGCAGAATAACAACCTAAAGAGTTTTAGTAGGATTCCCACTCAACTCTAATAATTTCTCTTCAAAAATCCATCTCACCAAAATGTGGTTCACCACTTAATTAACTGTCTGACCCACTTACTATATGTTGTGACAACAGTGTGTGTTTTGGCTTTTTGGGATTTATTAAGTTACCACCCCTTTAAGTACAAGCCTCAGCCAATAGGAAAGTACAAAGATAATTCATAGCCTTGTGGTAATTGCCATCTGCCACTTTCAATCTATTGGAATTCAGTGAATGGTACAAACTTGTTTCAGCTGACCTGGCTCACACTGAGGTACAGTGTAGCTCATTGTAGCTAGAGTGTAGCACTAACACTGTCAAGATTAACCATGTAGGCTCATGTTATTGTATGCACCTTAGTGAAATCCTGCAAATCATATTACTGTAAGGTGCACTGGCTCACATGTAAGACCAACAAGTCATCACTCCAAGATAAACGTAATTCTAAATTCTAAATATTCTAAATATTATTGTGAAACTCTAACAACACAGAAAACAGGTCTACGAAAAATCATGAAAGGTCATTTTGAGAACAGAGGGCCTTTCTCAATTTGGATTCTCGTGAGTTCTTGTGTCCTCTATGATATGACACCTAGTGTCTAAATTCAAAACCAGAGTACCCAAGGAAAGAGAGCAGATAGAAAGCCTGCACGTTTACTTGTCAAACAAGGATCCATCCGATGATGACTGCTGATTGCATGGTCCAGTCTCAAACTGCAGAGATGCCCCTGTTCTTGAGAAACTTTTTCTCTCCAAGATAACTTGGGAAGAATTCTCCACAAGGACACAAGTATCAATTTTGAAGTTCTTGGATTTGATGATGATTATTACCCACCTATGAGCTTTCTCAAAGTTTAAATTCAAAACAGCTGTCAGTTAAGGGCAGCATGACCTTACAAGGCCTTCTGTTTTTAGTGTTACGTGATGTCTATTCTAACACAATTGGGGAAAAGCAGGTCAGTTCAATGCACCTATTAGTGTCAACAGTTTCTTCTGAACAGAGGTGTGCAAAAGGTTCTTGGCCTCTCCTACTGCCCTCCATGTATTCAAACCTTGTGTAGTCCTCAGTGATAAACAGGCTTCACTTCACTGTAATAAATACATTTGATAGGGCAAATTTGTTTCTTTACTTTACTAGGCCTTTTCTGTGACTGAGGATCTTTCAGGCAAGCTGGGATGGAAATAGATTTGTGGGAACAGGAATCAAACTAGAGGGCATAGTGGAGTGGAATGATGAGTAACTGTACAGGGCTAAGAGTAACTGAAAAAGAAGGACCATGCCAGGCTGAGGCGATGGTATGATAACTAGGAGGTAGTTAGTCTTGGACATGAACAGAGTCAGATTAAGGAAGAATGTTGATGCCGGTGAGATTGTCAGTGAGATATACCAGACACATCGCAGCCATCGGACATCAGGTATTACAATCTGGTGTTAGTCACTAAGTTCCCATCAAAACCAACTGACCCTGCTATACAGGCTACATCATGTCACATCCAACCAGAGTGCCCAGCATCAAGATCCGCTTATATCCAGTTCCTAATGTCCGACACTAGCATTCATTTTACTATGTGAATGGGAAAATAAATGATAAATGAAAGGAGGTAAAAGTGTTCAATGATGATCAGACAGTATATTGAAATTACCATATTTCCTTAAACGTCTGTCTTTGTTAAGACCAGTCTTAAGGATGGATTTTATATCAGTAACACGTACCAAACTTAAGCATAGTCTTTACTATGCCCAGTCATAGTAATGCGGATTCATGTGAATTCCTATGTGTCTATGGCCTTGCCTAGCAGCATGCATTGCTAGGTTACATTGTTATCAATCTCGCCGCCTTGCTAATTTGTGTCATGGAGGATCAAAGATAAAGAAAGGGAAATTTCACAGATATTGAAATAAGAAAACAGCCTAATATAGCAACAAATAAGAAGAAGCAGTCCACCTGGAGGGAGATAACAGAGGGCTATTTATGATGTGTCTGACTCAGGCAGTCTTAGTACAGAGAGCAATGTGAGGAATAAATGGAAAGACCTCCTGATTTAAAAAAAAAAAAATCATCAAACCAGTTGTCCTCCCCCGAAAATTTCAATATTTAGTGACATAACTGTTGATGTGTTTGGAGAGGACTCACTGGCGTTCACTGGTTTGGACGGTGTGGAAAGCAGCGGTACCAAGCATCCGTTGGAAGAGGGTGAGAAGATGGATCTCGTTCATACGAGCGACGAGAGCTGTAACAGCTACAGTAATGTTGTCCATTGTTGACAGTAAATATAGCCCCGTGTCTCGCAGAACACTGACATTAAAATCAGAGAACTTTGCTGAAGAGCGACGTGAAAAATTAAGCAATACTGACCACATCTCTGTCACAGTGGACATCTGGTCCGATTGAAAGATTAGGGGGTTTCTCGGTGTTACGGCGCACTGGATTGAGAAAGACGAAGACGGGATACAGCTTAAATCAAATCTCTCACACAGCTGAAAAAATATGTGAGCAGTTTGTGGGCATCTATGAAGAGTACAAGATTAAAGATAAATTGGACTACATAATTAGTGATAGTGCTGCTAATATGAAAAAAGCATTCACAGTTTGCTTTCCAGTCGAACAAGAAGATGAAGTGCATGATGAAGATCATCTTGATGACCCTGAGCTCTGGAATAGAAGACCAGGAAACAGTGGATGCTGCTATGGCAAGAAAACAGGGCTTACAATGTTTTGCCCACACTCTCCAGTTGGTGATAGGGGATGGCTTGAAAGAAACCAAAGTGGTGTCTTCTCTTTCCAAGTCATCAAAACTCAGCTCACTGCTTCACACGAGCTCAACATTCAAAGAAGTGTTTGAAACTGAAATTGGTGAGACAACCATTCCTGCTGACATCAACACAAGGTGGAACTCAACACTGAGGCAAGTGAAGGCACTTCTCCAGTGTGGACATCTCAAAGTTTGTCATACTCTAAAGAAAGCTGGATACAAGTAGTGATCATTTACAACACAGGAGTGGAATCAATTGAAAGAGTTGGCAGATATCATCAAGCCATTTGGAGAGGCAACAAATTTGACCCAGAGGGAAAAGATTGTCACCATCAGCTCCATTGTTCCCTCTGTCCTGGCCCTGAATCACCATCTGGAGAGGCTGAAGCCACAAGTACATTTTCTGAGACCCCTGGTTAAGGCCCTCCAAATATCCCTGAACAAAAGATTTCTTGGAATCTTTATCAATGTGAAAATGGCCAAGGCACAAGTTGAAGGTTAGAAATTGTAACTCCTGCAATTTGGATTTTGCAATCCACCATGTTGCAGCTTTGATAATATTTTGATAAATTGCTCAGCTTTATTAAAAATTGTTCAGTGCACAACTTTGTCGATTTTCAACCTCATCTCTATCAATCCAAATTAGGTATACAGTGTTAAAAACACCAGCAGAGATTGTCTATGTATTCTGCGTCACTTGGGGGACTCTGTAAAATCCCCCAGGGACATAGAATACATAGAAAATATCTGCAGGTAGTCCAAAAAGGTTAATTTAATCTAACTTGTGTAACTAGTTGTTCTTATATGCAGACTAGTAGGCTAACTACTTTCATATCTTGACATGTTTTCGACTGCTGACTTCCTGCAGTCTTCCTCAGAAGACATCATGTGACTCTTCTGAGGAAGACTGCAGGAAGTCAGCAGTCAAAAGACTGGTCATAAGATTTACAACCGGTAAGATTTACGACCGGTAAGATTTACGACCAGTCTTAGTGAGAAGAAGGCTTAAGCCTAGATGGTGCAACTGGCTTAAGTATTAGGTTGGACTTAGAAAGCCCATTTAGACCAACTTAACTTAAGACCAGGCGGAAGACCAATTGGTGCCCCTGGGCCCGGTTGCACCAACTGGTCTCCACACAACATGAACAAATAAAGGCCAGCACCAAATATAGCCTGGTGATAAAACAAGAAGAAAACGGTGGAGAGGGGGAAAAATAAGTGCACTGAGTGCAGTTGAGGTAAATAAAGGCCCTGGCAACTATTTGAGGAAATATGGTAAATGAAAAGAGACCAGAGTAAGCCACTATGTGTTATGTCATAGAATTAGCCACACACTCATCTGCAAAGTCTATTTTTTAATAAGCTAACGACGTCCCAGCATCAAAACTGGAAGCCTTGGGATCACAAAATGATAAAGAAACAAACTAGCGTAGCCCCTCATTTTCACACCACTCTGAATCTGTTCAAACTGCTACATCATACACACTGAGAACACAGTATATCCAATGAAGTTGCAACTGCCACCAGGGTTGTCAGCCTGAACCTCTTTTGCTTGTGGACGGTGTGTTTACCAGTTCTCTCTGATTTGTATGTAGCTTACAACATGCCACATCGGCCGAGAACCCACCAAGAAGGGCCTATGAGGTCTGAAGGTGCAGGACACACCAGGCGATTTTCAGTCACAGGTGGCCCAAGACAGCCAGAGCCGAGGGCTGACCACCAGGTTGATGTATCAGAGGGTTAAGGGTGGATTTCTCTACACATTTTTTAAATTACAAAACTCCTGACCTTATCTGGATTTGAAAATTATGGTAACATTTCATAGTGATGCATGGTGAGAGAGGCTAGATGATATAGCTCAAAGCTAGACCACTACTTTCTCCAGAGAATTTATTTTACCAATACCACCAAACAAGTCCAAAGTTGCGAGTGGTCCCACAACTACATATAATGTGTAGCAGTATGTCTCTATGAACCAGGACATTTATAGACTTTGTGAGAAAGAAATCAAATAAATGTTTCAGAATTCTCAAGACCTGTGTAGGAAACCTGCTTCTGACATGTTTCCCTATGATTCAGATGGGACATATGGACTCCCTTACCTCCTTTTCCAGTTGCTCCCCTGGCTCCAGCATGGGATCACCTCTGATCAGCCTGAGCTTCTCCAGCTGCTGGTTTTGCATGCGGTTGGGCAGGAAGAAGTTCAGGGGGAAAGAGATATTTTCTGCATACCAGCGCCGTGTCACATCTACATAGTTTTTGGAATCCACCCACCGGGTGTAAATCTGGGGGAAGGACATTGACAAAAAAGGACGTAACAATGACTACAGCACTGAACTTACTGCAAGAGTTTAAAGCAAGGAATAATTCTGAGCCTGAAAACATGTATACATGTATATATTGTATTTCAATTAAGTATTTTAAGAATCTACAACAGCTGTAGGCCCAAAATCAGGCATGGTGCCTGAGAGCTTTAAGCCCTGACTTAAGACTACAAATTATACAACAAACTTTGAACCATTTTGGAAAAAGCGTTCAAATCAAAATTCTTCTCTTTGGGTTTTCAAACTCAGCAAAGTCAGTTATACATAAAATATCAGTTATAATCACACGAATACAAAACTCTACTTAAAGAAAATGAGTTTAGCTTCATTTTGTTTATTAATTTATTGTGTACATTGACAAGCATTTCTGTAAATCTATCAGTTTAGTCAGAATGCCTAATTTTCAACTGTAGTCCATGGGCAGGTGAAATAGAAACAGTCACATTTACAATAATAAAACCAATCACATATACAAAAAAGCAGCAAAGATTAATATATTGTGCAGATCAGATATGGTTGATTTTAAATCCATAAAAAAGCTGATTTTGGATGCATGTCTGTCAGAGAATTAACACATTTAAGTTGCAGCTCTGTCCCAAATCTCATTATCCTTTTTTTTTTTAACCACAGGAAGCCAGGCACTTTAATAGAGGAAATGTTGCACAATGTTGGTGACAGTAAAATATTCAGACAATTATCCTTAGGGCCAAAACCAGTAAAGAAGGAAGACTTTTACCATGACCTCAATTGTTTGCCATTTCTATGTGTCGGTAGTTTTTCCAACAGTATGCCTGCTTGCTTTGAATGTTCCAAACTGGAACATTAGATCTCACACACAAACACACACATTTATTATATGGTTGTGTGTGAAAAAAAAGTTTTTAGAGCAAGTGAGGGTATCAGTGTCAAATCATGCTAACAAATGTCTTTGGCATCACTCTGCCTTGTGTAAAATTATTTTTCTCTTTTGTTTCTATGTTTGAGAGAAAGGAAAAAACAAACTTTTTCCCTCATCACATGTCACCATACTAATGAAAGAGGCAGTATTTATTGAGATTTAGGGAACTAATACTTGAAAAAACTAAGAGCAGAAGTAAAATTATTTCACTATGATGGTTACATTTTGCAAAGTAATTTGTCTCTCTCTTAGCCTTTCCTTTCTTAGCTGCCTCCCTAATGTTTGGTTCTTCCTCCCCATCCTTTGCATGCATGTTTATATGTCTGAGAGTGAGTGAGTCTGTCTACCTCCCAGGTATACTGCCCCCACCCCACCATCATCACCCATCTACTCCACCTCCATCCCACCTTCACCCCCTCAACCTGGTTGCTGACTGTCATGAACTTGAACTTGAACTTGGTTCACATGCAGGCTGGACCATGGGCGGTGATCTGTATGGATCACGGATCAAGTATGTTCCGTTACTCTTCTACTATTCAACTTAGTACAGGATGATTTTTTTTCTGTGTCTGCACCACCTGCCATTATTGAACTTGCTAAAAACTGCAGCACTGTACTTAGAGGACATGGTCAGGTCAGGAAAGGGGCTCTGAGATGTGATGAGGTCCACTGCAAGACAAGCGGTGTTACTCTTTCCTTTTTCAGTGACTTGAAAGCGTTCCTGAAACCACAGGAGGGCCTCCTCCTCCTCCTCCTCCTCCTCCCACAGGCACACACTGAAAGGACCCAGAAGCTTTGATATTTTTAGCACCACGAAGGGGCAAAAATGCAATTCTCCCAACCTCCCCTTTAATGTGTCTGTTGCATAGCATGGGGCACAGCCTGTTACTCTGTAGATGCTCATGAACACCCCAAGCCCCTTCACATAATGTCTTACCAAAGCAGGCAGCAGTTTCTCCTCCAGTAGAGAGACAAAAGCCAGGGTGTCTGCCCCCTCCTTGGCTGAGAGGTCATAGTCAGCATTATATTTCTGAAAGAAAGGACAATGTAATACACTCCTAGCAAATAAATTCACGGGGAATTACCAACATGAAAATGTTGGAGCATACCTTTGATGAAATTTTGCTGAACCATGGTGAAAATGTAATGTTTTATAATTAATTTTAGAATATATCAAAACGTTAAATTTGAACTGAATCAGGTCACAGTATTTAATCAATAATATCCTTGTCTAGCTCACTAACACTGTGTCTCACAGGATCCATTTCAGCCGGGTTATCAGTCAAAAAACAAATGGTTAAAACATATTGTGATTGTTTACTCCTGTAGTCTTTCACATATAAAATTATAGTAAACTGGGTGGCTTTGAATGGCTGTAATTAATTTCTTGCCCATTTTCTACTTCCCATGCAGAGAATTAGATAGTCAGAGAAACAAGGAAGTGTGGAAATCTGTCTTTTCATGCCCAAAGACTGTGGAAAGTTGGTTGTGACAATGAGCTTGTTGGGCGTCCACACTTCAGCCAAGTTTGCTTGGATGCTCAACTCCATAGAAAATGAATGGACTTATTGATCATGTTGCTCACAGTATGAACACACAGCTGGACTCAAAAACACTGCCTACCTGTTTTCTGAGGTGAATGATGATATTGTTGGGCTTTGAAATATTGCCGTCCTCACTGGTTTTCAACACAGGCAAAGTTCCTGAAACAAGAACAATCAATATCAAGATCTTTGGAGACAGCCACCCTATGAGCTGACGGACAAATAAGTTGTCAACTAGCCACAAAGGCTTTGGAGGACTTCGCCACAGAGCACTTGATGCCTATGGTAGCACTCAGCACACTCAAAAAAAAAAAAAAAAAAAAAAGTCGTGAAACTTTTTTGAAAACAACATGTCTGAGCCCTAAACTGAATGCCATCTATGGACATGAGCATGGGCCCTCTGCCACTGGTGCCCTGCTGGCTTGGTACATGCTGGTGGAATGCAAGTAGTGGGCGAATAGGGTTTATTTTATATTTTGGCCTGAGGGTGGCACTAAAGGAAAGGTCATCAGGTCACCAAAGTTGACAGGGTTCACCCATCGGGTAGTATCAATATACTACTACAATAAATAAATAAATACATTTAAAATAACAATAAAAACTGAGGTATCAAATGTGACATTTTTGCCTATGTGTAGCGCCACCTGACCGCAGCACAAATCTGTCTATGATCTTGGGCCCCATCAGGCTTGCATACCTCTAATTTCTACTATGCTGTTACTAGGGGTGTCACGATTCTCCAAATCCTCGATTCGATTTCATTTTCGATTTTAGGGTCACGATTCGATTCGATTCTCGATTTTTTTCCTTTTTCTTACAGTACAGAGGCCTATGCCATTTTTAGACTAGTCTAGTGTATGATCATTGGTTTTATTCATTAAATTTTGTACAGTAAATCTTATTTCAAAAGATGGACTACATATAAACGATGTAATTTCCATTATTCTTGTGTAATGTATCACATTAGGCACTAATGGTCAAGTTTAAATAATTTATTTACAATATAAAGGTAACAATCTTGTTCTCAGTCAAGTGGAAAACAACAAAAACAAACATAATAATAATATTTTTGTTATTATTAT
>OMLF01042522.1:5060-25566 GCA_900302615.1 Holocentrus rufus | reverse complement strand
ACAAAACATTTACAATACAGTGCCAGCAGAACAATGGTTTCAAGGCAAACAAAAGTGTTAAAGAATCACCACAAAATGAATCATCAAAGAGTGGAAATAATAAAAGTGGCCACGCAATTCCGGAGTTTTCAAGGAAAATTGAAAACATATATGGCAAGATTTAATAATAACACAGGATGGGAGCTGATTAACATCCTGAATCCATCCTAAATGATTAACATCAGAGCTCAAAATGATGGCATGATGACAGCCAGTCATGCAAAATAAGTGAAATGTTTGGTTTGACTTAAGTTTGTGCTGCAGAATATGCTGCATTTCTAAAGAAAAGAGGCTGTATGTTTTTATCATTTGAAACAAATGGGAAATTATTACCATCAAAGGACAGGATGTGGATGGTGTGTGTTTGAGGTACAGCCTGCAGGGGTATAGTGGTAATTAAAAAGATGGGTAAACTGTGACCTCCAGGTGAGGCAAACTACCACTGAGACAAACAAAAAATACTATATATTACATAATGTTATATATTTGAAAGAAAACTGATAAAATAAGCTGTTTTTGCCCTTGAAAGACCGTATCTTCAACCTCTTTTTATGTATTTTATTTTTTTATACTTCTGTTTTCATTCATTCTTTTTACTTCATAGCTTTTCACTTATAATCAGCCCTTTGTTGTCTGATTTTGCTTCCTTTAGACTGTGAGCGACTGTGACACTGTAATAATCTATCTATCTATCTATCTATCTATCTATCTATCTATCTATCTATCTATCTAATAATAATAACATCTATAATAATACATTGATAGCAATGTTATTATTCTTAGTAGTAGTAACACTAAGTAATAGTAGTATAGAAGGAGCCATGCTTATTATAAAATGTGCATTAATGTCATAGTACATAATAGGACAAGCTATTTAAAAAAATATAATTCAGATATTATTTTACCTACACCACAACGTATCTTATTTTTGAAGGCCTACTTATCTGAAGGCCTACATTATAAGCGTTGATATTCTGCTGTGCTGCAATGAAAACAGCTAGGATAGGAGATGGCTCCCTCAGCTGTCCGATCCTCAGGCTGTAACTTATTGCTATAATAAGAGGAACCTACTTGAAATGGGTCTATGTCTCACTCAGCCTCCCTAACTGGACCACATCAATCTTCCCCAGTAAAAACACACTCACATACAATCCTCCCGGGTTAATGCGGCGCATCTGAGTGCGGAACGGCTGTTTACACGCGAGGAGACACTTTTAATGGAAGCGCACCAAAAACAAATGCAATTTTGTAGAGCAATTTCAAAGATCAAGAATCCCGTGTCCTCCCTCTCCGCGGTTTTTTAGCAATCAAACTGCGTTAAATCCATTGCTCATATATGGGCCTTGCTGAATAGGTTAGGAGGCTACAACAGAACAACACAACAGATAAGTAACATAGTGTAGATTCAAGGATATTCTCCACACCTCAACCCAAACTGTAAAGGACACACTGGACAATAGGCCAAACACATGAGCGCACTACTGCAGGCTATTGTGTTTCTTTGAAAATATCTTTAGGCTATAGTATCGCCTCGTAGGCATCTGTATTCACTCAATTATAGAAATCTAAAGGGAAAATCGATCTTCCATCTGCACAAACGGCACTTTAACAAATTACATTGTAGTTTCGTGCAGGTGATTTGATGACAGTCAGAGGAATAAGAAGCAGACTAATAAGTGTGTTGCATTCGAGCCCGAGAGACGGAGAGGGAGGCGAGAGCGGAGAGTCATAGACAGGCAAACCCATTAGAGGCGTCCCTCTCCGGCCACCCAGCCTGGCTGCACCGCCCTGCGCATCTCATGCCCCAATTAGGCCCGCTGCCCTCCGCCTGGTCTCCGTTACTGCGTGATCTGGTGCACAGAGCGGTAATCATGGCTTCAAATAAAATAATCAGCAAAGAAGAGCGATTTCCTTAATGAGAAAGAATACGTGTGTGTCACGGAGAAGGTGGTGTGGTGTTGGTGGCATGTTTGAGCGAGTGCGTGCTTGCGTGCATGTGTACGCGCGCGCGCGTGCATGCGTGTGTGTGTGTGTGTGTGTGTGTGTGTGTGTGTGTGTGTGTGTGGGTAGTTGGTGTTTGGGGGGTTATTAAAAGAGAAATGTAAGTTATAAGGTGGGTGACACTATCAAAATTGTAATACTTAGTGTCTGTGTGGTTAACAGGAGCAACTCAGGTTTAAAGTTTCTTAACAGTGTTTTTATTGTTAATAATTCACCTGCACTAAATCTATGTTTAGGATATATGTGTAGATGTATCATCCCCAACTGACAGAAACCTCCAGAGTGAGTATGCTCAGGTTTAAATTAAGGATTGCATATGCATGTATCTTGCATCAGGTGTTCATTAATTATCTTCAGCACCATATTGCAGGAAAAATCAAACCTTCCAGACAGTGAAAGGAGAAACCTAGCCATTTTTAAAATGTTGAATAGTCCCAAAGTCACGCCTATCAAATGTGCATGTGGTTAACATGTAAATAAATACTTACATACAAACTCATAACTATTCTCCATGTGTTATATATAGGGCGAGCTAGCACATGTTGGCCTGCGTGTTAGAGGCAGAGGGTTTGGTTGCAGGAAGCAGAACACCTGATGAAGGCTCAGGAGTATAAGTTTTTCTACACCATTTCTCTATGCTGATCAGTAATAAACTCATCTGCACTTCATCACACACTCAGTTCACAACACCTCACTACTGTCCTCAGCAGCAACATGGGCTGTGAGCCCCGCTAGCTTGAAATCACTGTCGGAGATAAATAAATTCTAAACCTAAATCATACATGTGTGTATTAGATAGCATTAGGATAGTGATCATATATTTTTCCTTTGAAACACTAGGAGCCAGACTTGAATGATATCCACATGTGAAGCCCCCCTACACCTAGAAATACAGCAAAACTTGACAATGAAGTTGAATCCCTCAACTGTACAACTTCAAGATCAAGCCAAATTAACATGAAATGCTTCATGTGATGCTGTATGTGAATTTTGGAAACACGTATTCCAGCTAATAGAAAATACTAGCACACACAAAAATACACAAAATCCCAAACTGTTATACTTACACTATACAGATATAACAAAAGTACCCAAAAAATATTTTTAATATTTTATAAAAACCTCTGTTGGCAGCTTATTGGCTATCTACTGAAGCCTGTGACACAATTCTGAATAAAGTTTGATTCCCAACACTTTAACACTTGACCTCTGTGTTTTCATCATTTCTCACAATTGGTGGCACCTCTCAGTGTAGACCAACACTGCTTGAATGTGCCTTTTTTTGTGTGTGAATTAAAACTTTGTGTGTGAACGCTGAATTATCTAATGAATCTTTTAAATTAATGCCATTTTGTTTCATTATATTTAAAAGAGTAGCAAAACATTTAGCTAGTGGGGTGAGCGTGTTAAACATTTAATATATTGTATTTACAGTCTGACCTCACCTATTTAAGCTACTCCAGCTGTCTACAGATCTAATTCCTTCTCCTCCCTGACACCTTGACTTTCCCTCCAGTTCTGCTCCAGCTATTAGAATATGTTCTTTCTTAAGTCCGGTCATTAGTTAGGTCCATTACTGTGGCTCCATCATTAGGAAGCTGTAATGCATCATTGAAGGTAATGAGTGTCTTACATTACAGGTGCCAGAGAGCCTTAGACACACTGCACTAGCCCACTCCACACTGCTATCACAGTGGTTAGATGCCAGCCTGAAACCAAACACACTTTTACCACTTTCCAACCACAAATTTGTTTCACAGAGTCAGTTAATAGTAGTATGATGATATTACGCTCAGTACAATATGACACGTGATATTTCATTTAATATATGATTATATGATTATATGATTGTGCATAAAATATATCCCCTTTCTTGAAAAATCATCTAAGAAATACACAACCAAACACCCCTCCTAATGAAATACATGTGTCAACATTTGTTTTGTATCACAATACCACTCATGCTCTGCACAAATGCAGGCGATTAAGAGAAATGTCGATATTGATTTATGATTCAAATGGTAAATGGAAAAAATAACTTTTTTTTTTTAAAGACACGCCAATGTATGCACTCACGCACGCACGCACAAACGCACGCGCGCACACACAAATGGTAGATAAAGGGGAGGACTTGGGTCAGTAGTGTCTCTGAGTAGCTTGAAATTAGAAACATGTGCTGGTAATTATCAAACTGCAGCAAAGCCACATCATGCAATTTAATGCCTCAGCAAATTAAAGAATAAATGGGATCAGTCTCTTTGACCTTGCTCACTCTAACTTGCCGAACTTGATCTACCTGATACTTGAAGTGTGTGACTCACTCGCTCAGAGACATATATAGGCGCACGCGCACACGCAAGCACACGCACGTGCACGCACAAACACATAAAAACACACCCAGGAAAAAAAAATTAAAGGGGCTGGAGTTGATTTTTGTGACGATGGGAACAGGGTAAAACTCATTAAATCGAGGCTTACATGAGATAAAAAGAGAGAACACACACACGTTTAATGAATTCTCTGTTGATACCGTCCATAATACCTTGCAACTTCCTGCGTTTCACTGCGTTAATCACCCAGCCGGTGCAGCTACTCTCTCACTTCACAAATCCCACACTTTCTCATCCATCCATTCTCTTTATCATCTTCTCTTTGTCTCCTCCCTCTCTCTCCTCCCTCCACTCCCTCCACTCCGCCACATTTCTGCGGCTTCTCTGCTAAACACAGCACACTACCCCTCCCAAGATTAATTGATCATCAATTTAGCTCTAATTTGGACCAAGTCAGCTGGTAAATGGGGCAGTTTTCCCTGATTGTTAGTGAAATGTGTGCAAGTACATTGATAAATTTTGATTATTTATCAATTACAACCAAATGAACTAAATCTATTGAATAAATTCTAGCCTGATTGCCATAATAGAGTTTGAAAATATGGCTATTGATAATGATTCCGGCTAATAGTCTTTTCCGGCCGTGGTTGCCGGCTTGTCGGAATGACAACACAAAACTCATTTTTCACAGAATCAGCTGAGTGAGTGCGAGGCCGATCTTTCATTAATCAGTCACATTACGGAGCTGATACGCCGTAATACGCGACGCTTTCCTCAGAAAGACTGAAACACTTTGTCATATTTTATGTCAATTACCAGTCATTTCGTTGTGTTCCATCAAGGCATCTTGTAATAGTTAACATATGCTAAGGTAAGCTCCCCTGTCCCGCCCTCCCGGAGCTCTATTGGTGGATGCTGTCTCTGTGTTTGGGGAGACTCCCGACCAGGAGACAGGCTGATGATGAAATGGGCCCTGCTCTTAATTTCTTATTTTCCCGAGCTGAGGCGCTTATAGGAAGGGTGGAGCACGGGCTTTTTAAATGGACCTGCCACCGTGTTTTCCCAAAGTTAATGGAAAAGCAGCTTGCTGGAAAATAGGAGGGAAAAAATTGGAATTAGGTTCAGAGGCTTTCACACACAATAACAAGGGGATAACTATGAGCTACGGTCCTATTTCCACATAGACATACAGATATCCAAATTAACGCTGTCATTTTACCACAGCCTCAGATTAACTGAAAGTGATCTGTTATGGTGAATTTTAAGAGGAAGGTGTGCGACGCGTGTGCGCGTGCGTAGGCTCTGAAATCGCATTAAGAAAATAAAGTAAAATTGCAAAATGTCATTAAATGTAACCCAGACAGACATGGCAACCGGCGAAGTCGTTCTGTGCTGTCGAGTGAACAAAACGGATTTGATCCGGAGCAGAAAGTGCTGAATGCGACTTACATTTGCCCTATGCAGCCTGGACACTGAGAGAAAGGAAGGAGCTAAAACAACTGCATAATCAGCCTTCCTTTTTAATCAATGATATGAACCCCTCTACACCAATCATGGCTGCTGGAAGCAACTTAATGATCAGCATTTAGACTGGGCAGGTAAACCACAGTGCTATAGAGCCAACACAGGGGCCAACTGCAGGTGAATTAACCCGGCCTAGATCTAATATGCTGGTGTCAGCTCTGGTTAGTGCATGGCTATCTGTGGCCTGTATTGGCAGTGGCATAGCATCCAACATTGTCTCCCTCATATGCCAGCAGGCAGCTATCTATAATCGATGGCCACTTTTAATTGGACAGGCTGTCTGTTAGTGAATACCGAAGGTTGTGTAGGGAGAGCAGCACTGCATTTATCACATTGTTATAGGGAATAAATAGGTTTGGGACATCGGAGGTTTTCTCTATAAAAAACCAATCAGGGCATCTGCTGTTGCATGACAGTCAATTATATTTGAAAATTTCACACATTGACCCCAAACAATTTATAAGGATCCCAATCATAAATGCTGTAATAGGCATGAAATGCTGCAGAGTGAAATATAAATGTTCGTTCAATTACCAACCAAAATACAATTTAACGTTTGAGGGAGATTTTAGAATTTTGTTTTATGAATGAGCTTTATATTTTGCTTTTAAAATGAACACAGCAAGTTAACCATTATTTTCCAGTGTTCAGTAATTGCACTGCTCTATGTGCTCACAACAAACATCATCTGTCTTTTCAACACTATTAACAAATTATATTGCAAAGACAGTGACAGGCCATTATAGCTATTAACTTTGTAAGCAACACAGATATTTTGTTATATTGCCTGACAGACAACAACATAATTGCCTCGAGTTCTGCAAAATAAAGAAATGCTGAGGAAACTCATTAAGCAAATGTTTAGTCACTGAATTGAACTTATTACCAGATTATTACCATTAAAAAATCATTTTAATTCCTCTAAAAATACAGGTGGATTAGTGTTGGTGATATGGAATCGATAAGGTTAGGCAGGAATATCTCCGCTAATGTCGCCAATAAATGAAATCAGCCGCTATTAGCCTCATTTCTACCAAGGCAATGAGGTCAGAGAAGAAGAGAAATGTGAATTAATTCTGTCTAAGCCGGAACGACCTGCTGATACTGGGTTGAAAGGCTTTTCATTCTCTATCCATATTATTTCCAAGATGAACTCCGCAGAGGTGGGCTATACTACCTTGACTAATGGGTCTAAGTGACTTTTCCTTTATTTCGCCTCTTGATCTGAAACTCTGGAGTGTGTGTGTGGGCCATGGCACGGTTAAAAATACCGCCCGGATCCGTAGCTGTATAGGTTTAAAATTAGATATTATACGGCTTAGCTGAAGCACCATCTGATGAACATTGCCTAAGCTGTCCTTTCTCATTTCTTACTCACGCTTGATGATTGCTACCCCCACTCCCAAGCCTGCCGCGTTCTCTTTTTTTATTTTATTTTTTAAACCAGTCGATTGCCAGCGCTATGAGGAGGCTGGAAGCAGGAGACGGAGGGCCACCGGTGGACATGCTGCTTTTGGCGCAGCCTCTAATTGATATTGAGCGAGCTGCTGGTGAGGAGCGCACAGGGCCACTGCTGGCTAATCTATGCTTTAATCAGCGTGTGTAATGAGAGTGGCGGCACGCTCGGAGAGAAAAGAGACTTACAAGTAACGTCTGTCAGGGTCCGGGGAAAATATTGGGTCTAATTGTCGTGATTAAAGAAAACTAGACGACTCTGGGAGTTTCTAATGTAAAAAAAAAAAAGAAAGAAAGAAAAAGAAAGAAAGAAAGAAAGACAAGCCGGGAAGGTGCGAGGGAGCTTTTCATAAACTCTGCTTTCTCTTCAGCGCCTGACAACTTCAGCACCTTGGACAGCGAGCGTGACGCCCTGAGATGACAAACACACACACACACACACACACACACACACACACACACACACACACACAGCGGTGACCAGCTGCTGCCTGGCGACATTCTTGGATGGCAGCACTGGCTCCAACAACCCACACAGGATTTGGGGAATTAGTGCTCAATCTCTCAACCCAGTGATTGTGACTGTGCTTGTGTGTGTGAGAGTGCGTGTCTGAGCGTGTGTGTGCGTGTGTGTGTATGTACATTTGTGTGTGTTCCTTTTGTATTAGATGCCACAAAACAGCTACAGATGAATGCGCATTCATGGGAATGTTGGTGTGTGTGCCCAGATGAGTATTTCTGCTACCGTGTGTGTTGGGGTCTGCCTGTGTGTTCAAACTGCATGCACGTATTGTGCACGCAGTTTGAATGTGTGGGTGTGTGTGTGATGGGGTATTTGCTTCAGTGTGGGTGTGTGCATGTGTGTTTGTGTGAATGCTATGGTTAGTGGACCAGGTTTAGGACTCAGATGGAGGACAGCAGTGTAACAGACAGCCCATTGTGCTGTCTAGCTGCAGAAGTCAGAATGAACCAAACAGAGCTGAAACAAAGCTAAAATAAACGGCACTAAACTAAACTGACTTCAGCTTAAAATAAAATGAGCTGAAATAATCAGCATTTAATTACAATAAAACCAAACTAAATTAAACTTCATATTTCAAGACAACACAAAACATATTTTTCTTTTATATCCATTATTCTTTTCTGGTCTGTGCAAGCCTCACTAAACTGATTCTATTCTATTCTTTTCTATTCTATTCTATCCCTGTGCTCTGTATCATTTGGAGTAGAGCACATTCTTGCACTATGAGGGATGTGACAAAGACAACTGAAAAAGAAAATCAGGGAAAATGCTCAGCTTAGCTCTGATTACAACCTTAATGGCTTGGTTGCACACTCATTAATACCCAGTGGGTGATGTGTTCAAATTCAACCAGGGCATGTGGTGGGATGATAAATTGTTTCCTGCCACAATTGCCTAAAAAATTCACTTAACAAGGGAGATACTTGAGGGAAAAAAAAGAACGATTGGGCAAAGAAGACAATTCCATATCATCCTCCCCCCCCCATCTCACATGGCCTCCTGCTGATCCCGGGACAGTCTGCCACATTTTGTTGGAGAGGCAGAAATGGAAAAGAAGCAGTCATTCAGCACTATGCATCTGACTGTTCTGTTTATTTCCAACACTGGCTATATTCACTAGTTTTCTTGCTAACTGCTGTGCTAAGCTCAGGGATTTGATGTTTCTTAAGTTTTACCACATCACAGTTGCCATGGCATTGTGGTCTTACTGCAGCAAATTTAGGTCAGTCAGTCAGGGTGAGATACTCCTTTTATACATGTGAAATATCAAACCCCACTACAATGTGGTAATATTCATATTCTATAAATGATGTCTGTTCTATATTGAGTAAATGCTGTACTTAAGTGAGAATTCTACTACAAATTTTGACATCTTAACTACAGGTTTTAACACAGCTCTCGTAGTCCTCTTCTCATATCCAAATGAATTCATGGGATGTCACAGGACAAAAGGACATTTGGATTCATCATTGATTTGTTTGCATGGACTGCTTTAGATGTATAAATCTATACATCGAAATCTTTACCATCAGAAGACAGCACATTTTGTAATAAAAATTACATTAAAATCACATTATCATATAAGCAGTGCTTCTGTATGAATGATATATGTTATAAACCACGGCTGTTAATGTTTCAGTTGCTGACATGCAGTAGAAAGCCAAAGTGGAGTAAAAAGTCAGCGTCTAAGGTTGTTGGTAGTCATTGCCTTTATGGTGCCTCATGTGGTGCGACTTTATTATTAAAGATGCCCAAGGCAGAATTGTCATTTTCAGGCAAATGGTTACAATAGTTGAGAAAAAGAGCCATGTATCTTCTAACGCAGGCATGAGGTAAAATATGGTCAGGGGTGACACACTGTCATGGACTGACATTGGAGGAAACCTACACCTGTGTATGTAAAAACATTTGAATATGTACTCCTGTGTGTTTATTGTAACTGTGCTTTTTTGAGTTCCATCTGTTTTGATGGCAGTCCTCATTCAAGGGCAGATTGGGACACTTGAAGGATTCTTACTTGAAGCATTTTGTCATGAGAAAAATGGCTAAAGTCACAGCTGCAGCCCACCGGTGCTGAGTGAATGTGGGGAAGAGAGTGGTGCGGCAGTCAGTCACCTTCTTGGCCTGGAGAGCCCTTTGGAAGAGGCGCAGAAAGGCGGCAAGGCTGAAGCGATACATGTTGTTGATCTTTGACAGGTCTGTGATGACAAAATACATCTTACTGGCACTCTCTGCAAGAGGGAGGTAGGCATCTCGCTCCTGAAAAGAAAAAAGTGAAAGAGACGGAGAAAAGCAGGAAGAAGAGAGGAAGAGAGAGACGGGCCAAAGAAAGAGACAAAAAGCAAAAGACAAAAAGAGAGGGATTGAAAGAAGAAGAGATGGAAGAGAAAAATGATACGGGGAGAGAGTTTTATGGGAGTGATACAGGACAACAGATGTATGAAGAGAAAGGGGATAAGGAGGGATATGAGAGCACAGATAAGAAAAGGCAGGATAAGAAATATGTGGATGGATCAGGATGGAAGGATTGAGAAAGAGAGATGATGGCAAAGACCGGCAGGGTGTGATAAGATGGGGAATGTTGGAGACCAAAAACGGGAAAGTCCATATAAGAAAAGATGGGAACAGGAGAAAAGAGATAAAGGAAAGGACAGACAGAGAGAAAGATGAAAATAGTCAGTTCTGGTGTAGCACTGCCCCCTAGAGGATCATCATGTCATGTATCTACTAAGGATCCCTGATTGTGCATGGGTAAGCTCACTCCCTGGTCTGTTTGTGTGTGTCAGTGTGTGTTTCACGATAGGACACTGGCCACACCAGGCAGTGACAAGTTTTACTGGTGGCAGGTAAATCTGTTGCACCTGCAGTGTGCTTGCTCTACTAACTTGTTCAGAGACCAACTTTCAGTTCAACCAGCTCCTCTTGCCTGTGGACAAACAGAAGTTGGTATCCAGCAGCAGCCTGTGTGTCAGTGCCTGTGCTCATGCGCCTATAGCTACATCCACCTGTTTCTACATGTGCAGAAGAATTTCAGCAGGATGACACTGTCATGCAAAGCTTGTGCTCTAATTAAGTATAATGATATGATTCATTTCTGTCTGTTACTGTGGTCTCATTTTGTCTGTACTATTTTGACTTGAACTGGTTGGAACTGGTTTCACCTTTCAAATGTCAGTATTTTTCCACCATTCACTTCTTTTTTATTCACTATACAATGTGTGTTGCTTTTTACTTCCGTGAAGATAGCAGGCCAACTTTGCTGTGTGCTCGTCTTCCCATGATAATGCTAATAAAACTGCTCCATAAAGACATTACAACTGGACTCCTATCTGATCCAACATCATGCAACTTGAGTTTGTGTACACAACAGCTGGGGGTTTGTGTGGCTACTGCTATAAGGCATACATCCATATTTCTTTCACCTGGTCGAGCGACGCCTGCAGCCTGTGTGATTCCAGCAGTGACTCCTGGATGAGGGCGCTGCTGGCCTTGGTCTGGTTCAGACTGTCTATCAGCTCTCTGTTCTCCAAAATATTACCCTGAGCTGTAGCCAGGGTCTGACACAGCCCGAGGGATGGATGGACAGACACACGGACAAAGAGGTACAAAGAGAGACAAGGGAGGGATGGAGGTGGGTGCAGGAAAAGGAGAGAGAGGGTTAGTTGTGGCTGAAGTATGTCGCCTTACAGGAGCAAAAAAATATTTTATGGGAGCCTTTTCTTTTCTTTTCTTTCTTTATTTATTTTTTGCATTCATTAAGTGTTGTGATTCCCCCATTCCGTGCAGCGGAATCTTCTCACTGATACACATTGATAAAATTTATTCAAATAAATTCAAATAGAATAGATGAGAAAGCAGTAGAGCATGGAAATGTCAAGTTGGAATATGCTCCTACAATTCTAGAATAATTAGATGTCTAATACCACTGAAGCACTGACATCGCGCTCTTGGCACTGTGTGTGTGTGTGTGTGTGTGTGTGTGTGTGCGTACTCAAAATGTCCATCAGTTTGGTGTGTGTTTGATGTTGAATGAATGTATGCATTAGCGTGTGTGTGATTCTACTTGCAAGTACAGGGAGCTCAATAAGTATTTGGACAGCAACAATCTGTTTGAAGTTTTGGCTCCACATTCTCATTACTTTGAATGACATGATGACTACGCTTGGCTCCAAATTCCTCTGTGGCATTTTGAAGAACACAGATAAATGAAGTTGAAAGTGTCTCTCCCTGCTAGCATTCCTATTAAATTTATTTGCTTTAGCTTCCTCAAAGTTTAATCGTCATACTTGCAGGGAGAAAATGTTGCTATGGGCGTCTTTGCCAATCTTGAAGCTCTCTGGGGCCACGATGACTCAAAACTGGACTGATAACTCTGTCCCAAACATGTGCTCAACACTGCCTCACACTCATTTAGATCCATGCAATGATCCATGAGTGTGACGATATATCACAATTGTGTGGTGATGTTTAGAAGTCATATAACATTTTTAACTGCATAACATAACAAGTTACATTTAAGGACCCTATGCATTCAATTTCTTTGTCTTGTTTTTTTTTCTTAAGAGTAAAAATCACTGTGAAGCCTGACCTCTAATGGTGAGAAGTCTTTGGTGGCAAGTGACATCACCACCCAAGGAGTATAAGAGGCGGTGACCTCACCACCAATTGGTGCAGGACTGACTTATGGCATCAAAACAGAATGAGGACTCATTTTTTTAATTGTTCCTTACTCCTCACTTGCTACTTTTATACAACAGTCCTGCCAACAATATTATTTCTCAAATAACAGTAATAACAGACAACAGACTATGATTTGTTTAAACATTCATTCCGCTCCGCCAGCACAAATAGGTCCGTCAGATTTCAAGCGACTGAACTGTTGTTAAGCAACCGCAAGCTAGCTTGCTAGTTTAGGTCTACACATTAGCCCAGACTAGCTAGCAGGTCTGAACACTCCTGGAAGTTTGTGC
The DNA here is from genome assembly GCA_900302615.1 of Holocentrus rufus. Classification (NCBI taxonomy): domain Eukaryota; kingdom Metazoa; phylum Chordata; class Actinopteri; order Holocentriformes; family Holocentridae; genus Holocentrus; species Holocentrus rufus. Next base: position 12,724 of record OMLF01042522.1, on the reverse strand, counting down.
AGCAGTCTCCAGGCTATTTTTTCCTCCTTCTCCTCTTACTCCGAGAACGCCATCGCAGTACGAAGTTTGTTGCAATGTAGATCACGGACGTTAAAGTTGGTTATCACATAACACTAGTAGAGCACAGTAATACATATTGTTAAACGTCAGAGTGCTGTTATACTGTATATCAGCACTCCTGGAGTACCTATTGACCAATCAAATCACTCGACCGGATCTACCTGCTGTATAATATATGTATCACTCCACTTTACAGGTGTTCTGATACTTACCTGTTAATAACGAGGTATGGATATATGGATATATTTCTGACAGTTACATTTAATTTACTGGACTGACTACTGAAGCATGGCTAGAGCAGGAGGATGAGGACAAATGTTTGGCTGTTTCCAGGTGTGTTTATATTACAACTGGCCAATCAGACAAGCTGGGGTAAAGCAATGACGAAGAAAACACCACAAGATAGACCACTTGCAGTTGTGTTTCTTACTTGGCTTAAGCTCAAACGCATCAAAGCTGATCTTTAAACCATACAGAGGACAGAGTTGAATACTGCGTTCAGACAGTTTTATGGATCTATTCGGACCACAAAGGAGGAGATGCAGTGAATAAGCGGTTGGCCTCGGTGCCGGTCACAACCATTATTGCAGTCAGTGTCCTCTGAGTTGTTTGTGGGGCTTAATGAAGGACAACAAATTCACAGCAGACAACAATGTCTTCAAAGGCGGTGTCAGACAGATAAGAAGGGCCATTAAGGACAAAACAACAGACTACTTTCAGTGAAAACCAGCACATCCTAAGGTACTCAACTGCACTCAACCCAAACCCCAAAGACCTCCTTAATAAAGTGCGAAATCATATCCAGTTGCATTTTAGTCACAGGGGCAAGGAGGGGAACTGCCTCACACCCTAAAAACGGATGAAAGTGGAGCCAAATAGTTCACCATCACTTTCAATGAGGAAATCAAATACCCTAAGGACACTGTGGAGACAGACAGGGAAAACCACAGAGGGTCTATGTTTGAGATAGCGGGGGGTCCATTCTGTCCTGCTGCATCCCTCCAGAAATATGTGGCAAACTCCCTCCCAATGCACCAGCCCTTTATCTTCAGTCCCGGAAAAAGCAGCAGCCATCACAGATAGTATGTTACATCTTGTCCTGTGTGGTGTTCATCAGCTGTCTACTATGCTGCCAAGGATGTTCAAGGAGGCAGACACACGATCTACCTACGCTAACCACAGCCGGAGGACCGCTGCAATGCAAAAATTGCCTGACACGGGACTCGAAACCCAGGACATAGGTTGCAGCCAGTGGGCACAGGGACGCTGACGTGAAGCTATTTTCAAGACTTGCAGTCATACCAACTGGAATGAAAATAATGATTCCAGCAACATTCGGCGAAAGCCACTCTATTGATTTGCAGGTCAGAGAGTTCACTGAAAAGCTATCGGAGGCTATCCCTGGACTCTGGAAAATGATGAAGTAATATTTTGATGGACAGTTCATCTTCAAGCCCATCAGAATCTGTCCCCCCAAAGCACCATGCAAAATTGCCAAATTCGACTGCCGAGTCATATTTTACTGGCTGCACTATTAAGGGAAATGTGCAAATCAATTTGTATCAGCAGCAGTGACTTGATACAGTGTGTTGTAGGCTATTTTCTGAATCTAATTTACACAAATCTACTGTGAACAAAATGTAAACCAATCCATCTCAATCTCTGTGTTACCAATCTAAAGTTATCAACACTTGGCCTAGAGTCGTCTCTTGCCTGTGACCACATCACAGCCATGCTAATATCGTGTGATATTGCTTAAGTCAAGAAGAACAGATCCACTCTGATTGCTGTACTCCAGTGAGTCTGTCTTTTGGGATCATAACACAGTAGCCTATAAGTGTTTTGTGAACACTGCAAAACCTTAGCCACTGCAGTTACAGAAGGAGAGGGAGCATCAGTCTGTATCACAAGAAAACAAGATGTCACTTCATTAGCATTTGACTTTGCTAACTCAATGTTCACTGGTAAGGTTTTCTGTTGTTGTTGCTTTTTATTTTATTGATTTATTTATTTGTTTTTTTTTATTTTTTGGTCACACACAGATCAGTTACTGCATCTGTTAAGTTATGTGAGACTAACACCAAACAAGAATCCATCATTCAGTGAGGTGAGCTGAGCGCAGTCTGACTGACAGATTGACTAATGTACTGGTCCCTGCTGCAGGAAAAAAAACTTAATTATTTGCATAAGTTTATTCCGATCACATTATTCAATTTGCACTATGACTTTTATATATCGCATCATGTTTACATATTTGTGGAGACAGGAACAAGTTGTGGTACCATGTATAAAAACTACCGACAGTTTCCATTTCATGTTTATTCAAGTGCATTTGTGTGTGCATCTGTATGTTTGGGTGTACCTCTAGCAATGATTCCTCCAACAGAGCCAGCTGTATCTTCTTATCTTCTTCTTGTTGTAGAAGTCTTGTCTTCTCAGTTTCCAACTCTGGCTTCTCCTGCTGGATGGTCAGGGCTAGCAGCTAGCATGCACACACAGACACGCAAACATACAGATGAACATGTGGATATAGGCAGGGATGAATACAGGCACACATGAATGCAAACTATTGTTCCATGACAGCACTTTTTTCCACCTAAAATGACAAAAAAAGCAATTTCAGCCACTAATAGTATCTATGGAGTACATTGTCCTACTGTTAGCTAGATCCTTGGCCACGATCGTTTTTTAACTGTCATTCAATGTTGCAGTCAATATTTATGCAAAGTATGTCTGCCTTAAAAGTAGCTAAGACTGACAGATCAGTGCTGGTGCATGGAGAGGAATATCAAGAGGAATCAGCTGAACCGTTAGCATGGCTGGAAAAAATATGTGTGGCAAATGTCAAGCAGCTGAAGTGGTGGTGACAAGGTGAACATTTTTTGTTTATGTGTTTACATGTGTATGGGTCCACCTCATGTCGAAGCTGTCACCCCACTGAGGGACAAAAAAGTTTTTAAGGGATATAGGGTTGTGTGTGTGTTCATGCATGTTACCTGTCCCCGCAGGCCAGCCCTGGTGGTGGTGAAGTTGACCTCTGTCACTACAGAAATGGCATCAGGGGGGATGAAAGGGGCGGGATTGCGCGTTGCCAAGAAGAGACGGAAGTCCTCGTTGTAATCAATGTCCTTGTCTCCTATCTGAACCACATATCTCGGGCCTGGGGGTGCGATATAAGGAGAGAATGAAAGAGTCTGTCATCGACATATATTACATACTTCAGTATGGTATCTTTCGGCTGTTACCTACTTTAGTAGGCATGTAACTTTTGCCTGCTCTATCAATACAAAGACTCCAGTGGCCACTTTAAATCCTATCTTCACCCTTGCCCCTCCTCTTCCGTGCTCTCCTCTCCTTCTCTCTCCCTCTTCTAGATGTCTGCAATGCAGTACTGCCATGCCTTTTTCTCTCCTTCTCATACTCCCTTTCCAAACCACTTTCAACTTGCCCTTTCTCTCACTTTCTCTTTCCAATCTTGCTTCAAACAGATAACCATCTCACCCTGTATGATTGAGAGACCAATTAATATTTTCAATTTTCACATGTATATATGTAATCTGTTTTTATGTACCCACATAATTAAATAAATTGTTTGCTACTGTGATTGGTCAGGAATTATCTAAGCACAAAAACTGAAATATTGCCTGTTCGGATGGTGATGAATTCAGAATGGCAGCTCAATAAAACATTAAATGCCCTGATGTGAAATTGTTATAGCTCGCTTTTCCATGCTACTACAGACTTTCAAGTCACATTCATCCATAAAATAGACCGAACAAGGTTCTACAGAGCACATCTACATGCTGATTTAATACAGTGAATATGAATATCCTATTATTATTAAGTATTTCAGCAATGGCAATGCTTTAATGGCTCAAGCAAACCTCAGTTTCTGTGGAATTCGGATTAGCAAGGTTATACGGCATGTAATTATCATCCCTTGTCCATGGGGCCACTGATCAAGTGTGTTTGCCTTTTCAGAAATGTGTTCATGTTTAAACTTCACTAAGCACTTGAACACACATATGCATAAAGTAATAAATGTATAGAGATAAAAAGATATGGATTTCATGAATTATAAATTGACTTATGCTCTGTGTCAAGAAGCATTTACATCCCTCCAACATGTCACTCAAGACATATTTGAGTGCATGGTGCTGTATGTATGGTAACATACAGCATATATTTAAATATATACATATATGTTACCACACAGACAGACGGACAGATGGACAGATAGATAGATAGATATATATACATATATAGATATATAAATGCATAAAGATACAGTATCCATCTCTGGCTTTCTTCCTATAAGCTCACTTGTTCCAGTGTGAGGGGAGTGAGTACACAGGGCAGCTCAAGGCCAGATCCCACTGAGAAACTTCCACCCCTTTTCTGAAGATTAGAGGCACATTTTTCCTGACAGTGCATGATGCAGCAAACTGTTATTTTCATCAGGTGCACACAGGTTTTTTTCCTTAACTGCACCTGTTTAGCATTTTGGTGACAAAGTGACAATAGACTAAAATCACATAGACTCCTTCGATACATGTTACCCTTGCTTGTATCACACTGATTCTTCAACCAGCAGATACACTTTGAAAAAATTCAATATTAATCTAAGGCAATGAAGCTAGTAAGACAGGGCTGTATTGGGTTAGATAAAATGGTCATTCTCATCAATATCTGTCATCACAGTTGCAAGAAGAATGGACACTTGCTTTCTATTCTAGCTTTTTATATCCCTATAGACATGCAGGCAACAGGACAGGTTATCTGCACTCCCATCTGCAGCCACTGGTTTAAAGGATTTGCGGTGCATTTTCGAGGGTCTGCAAAATCACTCGCTCTTTTTCCAATGTTGGTGCCTTGATAAAATCTTGTGCGAGAAGCACCAGGCTGTTGCAAAATGAGTCCACAAACTTCTTTGCTTTTACGCCAAACCAAACTCTTGCCTGTATCTCAGTAGGCGATTTTACACGGCTTCCAGGTTTATGCTGTGCAAGTCACCAGGGATACAAGAGCATGGTAGGTGACATCCTGGAGATGTACTGGATGCAGCAGATAACACAGCACCATTTTAAAGTTCTCTCTCTCCACATCATTGAACTCCTCCGGGGCGATCCATCCCCAACCAATCCTCCCTCCATACACACGCCCAAAAATACCAGGTTGCAGCGATGTAACACCTGGTGTGCATCGTCTCCTTCTTTCCAACACATTTCCCAAAAGAAGCACCTCAAACACTGCATTTTTAATTGCAATAGAGAAAGGCTTATCACTGCGGTGAATCACATGGTGTGGTGGTAAATTTGATGGTGGGGAACAGAAAAGCTATTTTGTTGGCAAGAAACATCCTGAATAATCAGAATGTAAGTATTTCAGTCAGGTAAACAGGATTTTTTTATGGAAAGCGTCAGTTTATGCAATCATGTAGAAAGCTTTAAAGGGCTATGTGCATCTAAACATAGCTAAATATCACTGATTGAATGGAGCACTAATAATCACATAAATAAAAGAACCTACAGGCAACTGACAAAAATATGAAAGCATGATATTTCCCAAAATCGAAATCATCTAATCATCACATCATGAGAGTGTTTTCAATAGGTATATATCCCACAACATGAATTCAACAAGATGGAGACACCATCTGCCCTTAGAGATACTTTAGGCACTGTATATTGTGCCTTTAGGCTCTGCAGTTCCAGACAAGGACATCAGGTTCTTCTTGGGAGGAGCCAGTTTGGACTCTCCAGCATTATGATTCTGGCAGTGCGTTATGGCAGGGAGGCACAGCTTTTGAAGTGAATGAGAGGAGCTGATTTAATGGGCCGTGACTGATGCCAGGCCCTAATCTGACTCCGTTTCCAAATGTGCCGTAGTTACACAGCACACCTCAGGCCACGAAAATACCAAAAGCCAATTGCCAAGCCCTGTGCACCCTGTGCTTTGCACTGTTGAGTGTGCTGCACAAAAGAGCTATTGAGGTCTGTGAGAAAAGGTATGTACTCGAATAATAGAAAAAGATAAACAAGGAGCACATTAATTAGATGCAAAAAAAATGCATCAAAGAACAGCATAAAAAGACGACATTAATAGTGTGACCAGCATTCCACTCATTTCCACCAAGCGTGGAAGCGAGTGGTATTTTACTGTAGTCTAGCTTTGATGTATGATTTATGAGAGGGGGCACAGAAGTGAACATTAAATCAGTATTTTATGCTTTACCTCTATTATGTACCATTATTTTGTACCATTCCTCACAGAGTAGAGGTGACAGTGAAGAACATGAGTCATGATTCAAACTCCTCCAGATGCCACATACATAAACACACTTCATCTAAATTACAGCTATTTGTACCTCCCTTCTACTTCTGACTTTAAAATTTATTTCACTTCTTGATACATGACTCACATGCCGACCTTTTTCTCTCTCTCTCTCCCTCGCACTGGCATTCTTAATCACCATAGTAACAGTTACCTTACTGTGCACTTCCCATTCCCTAAATGACGCCACTAAATGGGTTCGTTAGTGAGTCATCTGATGTTCCCACACTTACTTAACAATTTAAATTCGAAACATTTATTCAGAACTTTTTTTTCAAAATTTTCAAGATTGTACTACTGGTACAATCTATAAGGCAGCATCTACAAATGCTATGACTATGAAAATTTGCGCATAAATTAAAGAACAATATTTCCCTTCCTAAATGTAAACCTTAAATTTATTCAAGCTTTTCAAGATGCAAATAAATAAAGAAAGAAAGAAAGAAAGAAAGAAAGAAAGAAAGAAAGTGTGCACAAAGGTGCATCTGTAGTTGTTGCACTGCCTGAGGATTCATTTACACTAACACAATGCTGAATATTAAGCAGTTCTTTACTTTACAGCGCAATATTTTGATTTATATAGAAACATTTTACATGCTATAACATTACTTCTAACCCTGGTTATTTAAGGCCTGAACCCACCACCTGGTGAGGTACCATCAACATGCCAATGTTACATTTGTGTGGCAAGAACAGCAGGAGGTTTCAATCGTGCAGGAATGTATCAGTGGCATTGTTTCTGTTGCATTTTTCCAAATTACTCCACATGTAGCCTCACTGTGACTCACTGTGTTGAGCATGTACCACAGATTTATTGAATGTCATCCCCTCTCTCTTTGCCCTGTATTTCCTGTCTCTCTCTGTACTATGTCTTGTATATGTGTGTCTCTGTTCATTTGTGTGTGTGTGTGTGTGTGTGTGTGTGTGTGTGTGTGTGTGTGTGTGTGTGTGTGTGTACCCTGTGCTATAAGGTCCCTCCTTAGCAGCGGGTAGAGAACAGGTTCTACTCCGTCCATCTCTTGGATGATGAGAGTTTTACCAAACCTCACTGCGAGCTCCAGGGATGTCATGAAGTTAGTATCCTATCCACACAGACACAAAGACACACACACATGCACGCACACACAGACAAACACTCCAAATGAATTAACAATGTATTACTCATCAATCAAAAAATATTACTTCTTCTGTTATTACCCATTTTTAATATCAAATTGACAGTGCATTATTCAAAAACAACATCACATCCCCTACCACCATTTTGTTTTCCA
>OMLF01042520.1:0-16507 GCA_900302615.1 Holocentrus rufus | reverse complement strand
CCTTTGGCCATCCTCGTTCTTTGGCCTTACAGACTGCTCGCAGCACTTTGAGCGTTGCTTCTTTCTATGAACTGAAAGCATCAAGAAAGAAATATGCAACAAGAAGAAACAAAAGAAACCTAAAGCCACAAGCCAAGTAATTTAGCCATCGCACGCCGTTTGACATGTGAACGCCTATTTTTGTAATTTTCTATTTTTGTCGTGTAGTATTTTTGTGTATTGAAAATTATCTCTACACTTTAAACCTGACTGTCTTCTTAATTGCTGCCTCCAAATCAGCAAAACAGTCATCAAGACTTTTTCAAGAACCTTTTTATTGGTTGGAGCTCCAGCATCAAACTCTACAGCCTGCAACTGAACGCATCAGGAACGAAAACGCGCCCCGCCATGTGTTCACTCTGCGGCCTCAGCTAGTCTGAGCCCATCCAGCGTCGGATCAGCTCTCCAAGCTGAACGTCTGAATCAAAGACCTTCAAGACCTCCAGACCTCACATCTGGCTGTCGCCTTGACAACCCGAAGATCGCCGAGTCTGCCTCGCCATGCTCAGCATTCTTCGTGAAGTTCGCCTCCTCATCAGCCATCGCTGCTGAAACAGTAGGAAACCAACCATCTTCCATGCGTTCTGTCTGAGAGTTGATGCAAAAGCTAACCCTAAATTATATCCCTCTCAATTGGCCTTAGTTAGTACTATTTGCCCACTTTGCGTTTTGACTCGTTTTAATTCTAATTCTAATTTCATTCATTCTGTTGGCAATAACTTAATTCTGTCATTCATTCATTCATTCATTCGTTTATCTATTCACGTATCCTATTTGTATATTCAATTGGTTTATTCATTTATTCATTTCTATTACTTTGTAGACTATCTCAATAAATATTTAGATTTATCACCAAGTCGTAGTATTTGTGTGTTCCTTTAAAGCAAAGACAGAGATCCATGTACCGGGAAAAGACCTTTTAGATCTGAGACTGATCAATTTGGTCTGTCTTCCTTCAATCGAAGGAGATACCCCAAATTTCCACAAGTATAACACTCAAATATAACTTTCTTGCTCTCTCATGCTACAATCTTCTCTAGTTCAGGTGGTGATACTTGAGTTTCTTAAAAGGAAAAAAACATGTACAGATCAACGATTTAATATATTAAATGCTACAACCCATCACTGAAGAAAAAAGAAAAACAAGATCAAGGCAGCTCATCCATACACATGGATTGTTGAATTCAAAAACTTGTTAGTGTCCACATTAAGGTAAAAATGAAAACCTGTGCTTCATAGAGCTGTACCAAGGCAGCCCTCGTAACAGTTCTGCCCGCTAACCCTTGTCCTACTTTAAAACGTGAGTCACGTAACACTTTCTTCACTAATCCTGGCATTTATCTCGTGACCGCTTGAAAAATGTGACACCTCCTATTGAATATCATTGAATTTATTGGCTGTCTAAAGGGCTTTCCTTGAAAAATAGTTACATCTCAGAGGAAATAAATGTCGCTTGGAAATACTGAGGACAGGACATGACGCCGAAATGCTTCACACAACACAGATACAAGGATTTCTGTGGATGAAACACCTCATATCTTGACAGTGTTGTCAAGTTCCTAGGCTTCACACATTTCTTGATACAAGCACACACCCACTAAACTTCTTCCATTTTATACTTTCCCACTTCATCCATTGTCTTTGCTCAGCTTGAAAAAAAAAAATCTTCTGCTTCAGTGATGAATTGCTCCTCTCAAGCAAGCGGTGTGTCTCTGCAAGTTCTTTTTGATACTGTGGGGAAAATAATGGGAGAAGCTGGAGTCTGGAGTGATACAAGAGGGGAGGCATCTGGTATGTAGGCTGAAGTTACCCATGCCATCCCGCTCTTGCAAACCAAAGCTGTCAATGAGCCAAAAGCAAAATTACACCATTGTCATGCTTTAAAAACAGCTCCCTATCATGCGCACAGTAGGAGTTACATGCCTGGCAAAGCGACGTCCTGTTTGACCAAAGAGCCATTTGTTTGAAATATGTGGCGCAACGGCAATACTGTATGGTTATCATCAGGAGGCCAATACAATGTTTGGGCATCAAACTGGGTCAGACAAATTCAGATGATGCCTCCTATCAAGACTAACCTTTTGCAATAAGCCATTTCCCCTAGGGCTGAATTGTTGGAGCTCCAGCAGGACTGTAGCCTGCATCAAACTCCTGGAAGATAGATGGAATGAGTCACTGAAATGGAGCATTTATATTTTTGCAGACATGCTCAGTCAAGTTTGAGAGAGGGTATTGGCTTGCTTTAGGAGGACATCTGCAACTGTGCTGACAGAATAGAGAACAGTTCATATATGTTCATTGAATCTATCAGCGTGCATCGCTGTAATTAACAGTACTGAACTAAAAGAATTGGATTTTCGTGCATCAAGGTCAAGTTGTCTGATGTTTGGTCGTTCCATGACAAGGGGTGCACAGCAAACTTGCATGTACTGGACTTGTAAACACTCTGGCAATTCCCTGAAATATTGAAGATGTGGCTGCCCACTCCATGCGTCACGGCAGATACCGACAGATCCATGTTGCACAACAATCATTCACACCGCAGCCACGTACAGTTCGGATGAAAAATGTGTCTCTTTTTTCCTGCTTAAAGGATTTATATCAAAGTCTAAATGGGCAACATATCATCCACAAAAAGGGTTGGTAAGATGTTGAAGGAGATCTGTTCATCCACACATCACTTGGTAAAACCACCAAATTAGCACACCATGTCATAAAATTTTTTTTTGAATAAGTCTGAATTTTTGTAGGTAGGACTCTTATATTTGTCTACTCAGCCATAGTGACCACCACACAGTGTTTAACCTCTTAAATTCTGTCACTTCCATTGGTGAACTCATCGTTACAGATAGCCTTTGCTCAAATCTACAGAACTTTATTTTAAATTTTACATGAGATCCCAAGGTTTCCAAAGACCCTAAATATGTCCTGCTGAATTCCAGGGAAATGTGTATAAAATGATGCACAAGACATGTACATATTTTCTATTTGATGTAATGCTGCAGCCATAAAACAATGGCATCTTTGCTTTGAATTTTTCACTCAGTGTAAGTGTGATGTTACTTCAATGAAGCTGCAACCAGCAGATGCAGAATATGGATGTTACATTGTCCTACAATATCGAAAAAAAACATGTTTATGTGTAACTCTGAAACCACTTAAGGGGGAATTTGTGGGAAAATCAGAGTTCAAGGGATTAAAACAGCACATGGAAAAGCTTTCATGAACGGACTATAGGTCGAATCAGTAATGGCATAACATTTATTTTCTGCAAACAGGCCATGATGTACATTCTTGTATATCTCAACAATTTTCCATAGGCACGATAAACATTCAGAAAATGTGCTGTTTTTGTGTTGAGACTGCATTAGGCCTTGGGACTGATGCGACCCTTATCTTCTACGACTTTCCACTTTGGCATGCTAACATCTATTTGGAGTTCTGGGTTTTAAGTTGCTGTGATATCTAAGAGTTGCACAAAACTGTCTATTTCTTATCCGTTTGTGCCTCGTGGCTTTCTCATGTTTTGATGATGTGAGACTTGCCGTCTTGTCCTAGGTAGAGAATTTGACATATGTGAAGGTATCTTTGTAAAACATGGTACTTGCTGATGCTTTGCATTTTTCCCCCTGCTCAGATGGTATGTTCTCTTCAATGTTATCAGAAGATCAAGTTATCAGAAGATCAAGTTTTCCTAACTTATATTGCTAGAATCTTTCTCATGTTAAGAAGCCGTCCTCCATTTTTGAGCTACTCCATCTCCTGTACATTCCCTTTTCTGGTTATCACTCAGACGTCTTTATATCTGATATTACCATTACTGTTTTTTTCCCCATGTTCCAAACATAATGTCCCCCATTTTCTCTTACTCACCTTTGTTCATCTTTGTCTGTCTTGTGACATTTAGAAAATTGAAAATGAAATTTAAAAGAAGAAGAGAGAGAGAGGAAAAGGTGAAATGCAAATCACCTTGGCGGTATGCAAATCACAAAACTATGACAGTACAGTCTGGTTGGGATATAGGTGCTAATGCAATAATGAAAACATCAGCCAACAGCCACGATTTACTTCGAAAGCAAACCTGCATTAAAATCTTGCCTGACATGCATGGTGATTATTACAACCGCCAGGCCTGTAATCAGATTTGGAGATGCCCAAATTATGTGCATGGGAAATATTTCATTTTCACAGCTTGACGTATATACACATGTTTTAACACTTTCTCTAGTCTAACAGATCCTTTGCATACTGATTATGCTGATCACATTTAGACGCATTTCCCCAAGCTTCTTCTGCTCCATTATTCCTCACTTGATTCCAGCCGCATTTCCAGACAGGTTGCACTCCCCTAAAACACCCGCTTGCCAGAATTCTAATGATAAAATAGCAGATACCGCCGCTCCACAATCAGTTTAAGGGATTAGTAGCACCAGTAAGTGAACTGCTGGTCAAGGGCTGTCACCTGCAAATTCCCCCAACAATTGACATGCCATTTCTTCTCGGGGCGTTAAAAGGCACTTTAACCAGGCCTGCTGAACTGTAAAGGAATATAAATGAAAGTACAACCCCAACTCAAGCTGGCTGAAATACACATTTACTCTCCAACCTGAATATGGGCTTTTTTTTCTTGTTGCAATTAATATTCCATCGAAGAAGCTATTTTCAATTACAGAAAGGGGTTTCTTCTGTAACTGAGGCTGTCTAAATTTAATAAATGTAATGCCTCAAGTCCAACAATGATGCAAATTGAATATTTTGGTCACACAGCTGTTGCTGACTTGACTGGAGATGGCTCCTCATAAAATTATATCTAGTAGCTAGAACCAATACATTTTCCTAAATCGGTTATGGATTTCCGTTGAAAATAATTTTAAGTAAATGAATCACGTTACGGCATTTTGGTCTGTTGACCAATAACCAAATGACCAACTGAGCTTTCAAGATTTTCAGAGACACCACACGTCTTATGTGCCAAGATGTTAAATTTAACCTTGCACCAATTTTCTCGCTTATTTGACTATTAAAGAATGCAGTCAGTGTAGTTGGAGATATCAGGCCTGTTTTCTTCCCTTCATAAGCAGCCATTCATTTTGGTACAGTATGAAAAACAGCCACCACAGAGCGATAATCCATCTCAGTAAACACAAAGCCTTAATTTGGTTTTGTCAAAGTTTCTGTTTTATCGCTATTCCATTTGGCCCGCTTGAGTGTTTTCATATCAGCGCTGTATTGCATTACACTGCTTTCTGTCAGTCGCCTGACACCCACAGGAAGAAATGGAAGCTTCCACCGGGAAATAATCCCTGAAAAACCTGTCGCTTTACAAACTTTATCGTCACGTTCATGTCTTTTCATTTGGGGCGTCTTTGTCAGCCCGGCCTGCGATTCATTTCGAGCTAGGTCTGACACCGTGAAGTTTGAATTTTAACAAAAAACGAGTAAATGTTCAAACATCTATTTACATACTACATGCAATCAAAATGAAATGTAAAGTAGACACAGACAGGCTATGACTCTAAATGATATTCCCTTTAAGCTGCAAAAATGCTTCAAAATCTCTGGCTTTTAGTTTCATGGTTTAACTCAGCTGACATACAGACCAATATCTATTCATACCAGCTCACAACCTCTACAATCAATATAAAATACAAATGCAAATGTACCTCTTGCAAGTTTATTCAACTACCGTAGCCTGTCACCTGGTTTTATAGACAGGCCACTGTATATATACCCAGGAAAAATGGACAACTTCAAGACATGTGCAAGACATGTGCAGCCTATGGAGATGTGATGAGAAACAGAGAATCCTGCTCCTCTCAAGCCTGGGTTTAGCCTAAAACTTATTTACCTGAAAACTGTTTGAGGGTGCTTGAGGATGCTCCTGTAATTATAGCCTAATTAAAATACATGTATAAAATCCGTGAAACACCTTATTTGACCCTACAATAAGGAAGAAAGATCATAAATCTTTCAATTATTATGTATGAGTAGAACATGATCAACAGAGTGAGCAATTATGCTTGTGACCTCAGCATAATGCAAGAAATTATATATTTCTCTTCCATGCATTATCATGTAGATTTTTCCCACCAGGCCCCCATGGTGATGGAGTTTGACACACATGTTGCAAGGTATGCATGTGCTACCCTAATTGTCTGACTGAGTGTGTGTGTGTGTGTGTGTGTGTGTGTGTGTGTGTGTGTGTGTATGTGCTCGTGCATGCACGTGCACTGGAGCCTGGCACAGGAGTTTGACTGCACTCTGGCCTACTGTCTAATTAGTGGCTGTAATCTGCAGGCTCACTCTAGGATCCCGGCTCCAAGGGCATCCGGGTCCCCCAGCGCCGGCTCCCACCTGCCCAGCCGTCTGCCTCCCCACCGACATGCAGATGGTCTGGAGCACATTCTGCTCGTCATTACCCGCTTCTTCAGCCCCTGTCCGAGAGCGTCTGAGCGAGTTGAAACATCAATCCATCAAGGAGATAAAGACCTCCGCTCCACCTGGCATTAACATGTGTACCCGGTGCTCGGACTGTGCAAAAATCCATGAAATCATGGTGGGCACTTACAAGGTGCGCAGAAGATTCGATCATCCAAACCAGCTCGGGGGGTGGTTGGAGATGCGTTTGACCGCTTTAACAACGCGGGGTAAATAAATTGTGTATCTCATCCACATATAGCATCTGTTCACAGAAATAAAACTAATCAAATGGGCAGCAGGAAATCCAGGAAGTAACATACTTGTCAGATATGGATTAGCAGTTTATTTGTAGAGTGAGACAAGGTGTTTGCTGTCACAAGAGGATGTGATGTGCATGGCATTTTCTTTTGTGAACAAAAGAGAAATCAGACTTCAACATGTACACTAGAGATGCATTTCACATGTAAATATAACTCAATTAGATCATAACAACACTCGGTATATGCCTCCAGTACCTGCACATTTCCAGTTGCAAGTTGACTGCATTTCATGCTGTGTATCTGGTTTTATTTTAGATGTAACACAGCAGTGATCAGCCCACTCCGGAAATTACGGAGTGAGCTTTTATGTGTCTATCTTATCTGCCCTACAAGGAGAAATCACACTGAAGATGTAACATCTGATCAAGCAGACTTGAACCCATCCACAAGGTGCAGAACAGAGTAAAACTGAGACGACAGTGACTTCTGTCTTAGAAAGACCAAATGGTCCTGTTTTCCAATGGCAGTCCTTAGATTTGGCGCCCGCTGCCCCCTTGCCACAAGTCTTCCCAGAATGCCTTCTGCCATGGCTGAGTTACTGAGACACATGCAGCATAGGGAGAGCGAGAATTTTCTTTCACAAGCAAGCACTTACTTCACAATGGTGGTTAAATTACAGCAAAGTTACCATCAGGAATAAGTTATATAAATGAGTTATAAAAGGAACTTCAGACTGCTTTCAAAGAAATTAACTTATGTGCATTTTAAAAATTAAATAATACAAAAGCCAAAGTGAAAAAAAGGCCACCAAATTGTAGTTCAAGATGTGAGAGCTCATTTAAAACTGTTCACTGACCAGGAAAAAAAAAAACACCAGAGAAAAACGAATTAGAATGTAGTTTATCAGTCAGTCCTATTATGAGAACCATGTAGACTCAACCATCAAAGTACATACTTTTTCAGTGTTTTTTTTTTTTTTTAAATCTTATAGTTGAGAGCCTCCCTGGTTAACTCTTTGTTCTTTCGCAGCCCCATGTGGAAGCAGGACATGACTTTCTGATGATTTTCTGAAAGTGGATGGCTTCATTGCCCATACATCATGTAACGTGTCAGCGGCAACACTCACACTTCGTAGTGCTACATTTCTTCTTAGCAACCGGTGGGGATGTAGGTGATGAGAGTGAATCCTATGGAAATAGGTTGAGCCCAGGTTGATGAGTCCAGCCTTATCTGAGCTCTGTCTAAAGTGCTCACTTGCTGGTGTTTAGGAGACAGTTTTGTAATTTGTTCTCAAGTTTTGATCTGTCACTTGCAACCACATTTCCCACCATTGGCTATACCCAAACCCTGATATAATTTAGGCAATTAGGACAAATCTACAGGGCTGCAATTAGGGAGGATGGGACGCTCCTCTCTGCTGCAGCCCTGCATGTGATTTATGCTGATGAGATGGACGTATTTTTAAATTTTACATAAAAATCTTGCCAAGTGCAAGATTTAATCATATGTTGTGAAACTCCCTAACACTGGGCACATGAATCAATTAAATTTCAATTCTGACAATGTTACCAAAGCACGGCGCGCGTTCTTTGTACAGTCCTGTGTGTGCACGCTCAAAACACAACAATCCAGTATAGTCTCTGATAAAAGAAGAAGGCACCTCAAAAATATGCAGATTTCTTCTTCATATGACCAGCATCTGAAGATGAAACAATAATTTGCAACACATACTTCTTTTGAAGAGAAAAAGCTGTAAAACATTAAGCTGAATTGTAAGCTTGTGATATACGTGATACTTTTGTATATTTTAAGTGCTACACATCTTCTTTATATTTGTCTGCATGTAGGTGTTTTTGAGTGTTATTTTGCTTGAAGCCTCAACATTTGATTCAACTCAACTGTGTGAGTGCTCAGGCATTTTCTTTGTTTGCCCAAACACTTCTCAGTACGTCTCTTTCTTCCTCCATCCTTCCTTTCTCAGTGTGGCCGATGACATTATAGGCCGTGGAGACACTAAATCTGAATCTGGTCTGTGGCTTCATGCTGTAAAAACCATATTCCAGTTTTCAGTGAATATCTCTGAACACTGGACATTGTACAAATAGAGAACTCAGCATGTAACAGAACAGGATATCTGCCATTTGAAATAAGTGACCGCAGAACTCCTGCAGGACGCCAACAGAGGGAAAACAGACGGTGGCGTGGAAATCAAATAAAGAAGAACACCGCCAATTGCATACAAACAATACAAAACGAAGCCTTGTGCTGTAGTCGACGACTTGAAAACAAATTCAGAATAGCACCCTCGCACTTCGTTGACGTCTTGACTGACAAAGAAGTAAATGTAGGGGAGGGTTAACAAGTCTCAGGTGCTTTCGTGTCTCCTCAGGCAGCGCATTGTCTCTCTCTGCCTCCCGAGCACTGCTCAATCCCACCCTTACTCCCCCACCACAGTGATATCCTCATAAAAAAATGATTGCTGCAGGGGAAGTAAAACTGATCATGGAATTTTAGTTATTCATAGTAATATGTCCTTTGCTTGCAAACTAACTCTGAGGGTGGAATGATCTGCATTTCTGTTAAACATCGATCGATGAATTTTAGGTAACATTTTTAAACATGCCTGGCAGGCATTTGTGGCTACGCCCAAACCCAAAAAGTTTACGCCCAAAAAGTTTACATGATGCATAGGTTCAATATTGATCCAAACCAGCACCGAATTTATACAAAGTGATATTATGGCACAGTGGGAATTCTTTGAAAACAGTTTGGTATTGATATTAGAAAGATGTTTGGACTCCAATTTCGCAATATGATGCACAACTGCGGATGTCATCCAAACTTTCACGCTTTATTTACACAGGTTTTCTGCATTTAGATCGTCATATCAACATCCATTCAATACCAAAATGTTTTCTGGGTTGTGCTTTGGAATGAAAACCTTCATTTTTAAGAGCACTGCAATATTGGATGCCCAGAGTGTCTGTGTGCCTTCAGCCCAGTGAATGCTGGCATAGGCTACAGCCGCCTGCCAGCGGTAATATAGTGGTAAATAAAAACGTGGGTGCACTATGAACTCTGGTGGGTGACCCTCATAAGCCCACCAACCACCAATGTAAATGAAAATATAGCTTATTTTCCGAAATTCATTCTTTTATACCCTTTTCCCTTAAAAGACGGCCTGATCCCCGTGTCATTTAGATCAGGCCATGTCAGCCCATAAAGGTGGGAAACACTTTTCTGCAAATAAAACAGTGGGAGAGTTCAGGTGGTTTACACCTCATTCTGCTATCATAAAAGTTATTAAGCAGGTAGAGGAAATTAATGAATAAATGAATGAATAGTAGACATATTTTGCATTTGCATCTGATGGGCAAGTGTTAGTTGCTATAGCTAATGTGTAGAGATGGGAATGCTTCTTTATGACAAAAAAGGTCATTGCAAGATGCACCCACCTAAAAGTGGCTGCCTCTGTGCATATAACTCTGAATGTGCCATCAGCAATATTTTCCTGCAAAGTAAAGAGCAAAACGGTCGTCCCCCTGGTCCAATTCACTTTTTCACTTACACGGTAAGGTCGCGGGAGCCATCACAGAGTGCTCTAACTATTCATAGTTCTGAGGTCTTCAGAGGGCAATGCTGCACACCATATTTATAGGATTGGGAAACAGAGACATTCCATTTACAGCTCCATGTTCACTTTTTTTTTTTTATTTGATTTTCAACATAAGTCCCCAGACACCTTTGCTGAAGCCAACCACTCATAAATTGGCATGTATGCTGCCTCTGCATTATTTTTCCTCCCCGCTTTTGCAAATGTATCCGACATGATATCTATTGCATAAACACCGTGTGACAGCACTGATTTCCCCAGAGTCATATTACATAAGGTGAAATTGGTTCAGAGTCCCCCGAGTAATAAACCACCAGTCCCCTTGTATTTTAAGTCCAGGCTCACCCAATCGCTCCTCACACACACACACACATGCGGGCACACACAAAGGAGCGAGCGAGAGGCAAAACTTTTCCAAAAGGCACAGGAAGGTAAGTCAGCATGACATGCCTCAAATTCCCCTCAGTTCACTTTGAGCCTGCCTTCCTACTCTTAAATATAACAGTGGATCCAAATCACAGGATAACAGTCGACTGCATAAATCAATACTGATGGCATTTACACAAAATTCCCCAGTTTCCTAATCTTCTAAAATAGTCAGCAAAACATATTCAAAATATCTGCAGCCTCAGAAGCGTTTTACATATTTCATGCTCAGCTCCTACATGGCGTCAGTCCTTGTATCAAGAATTGTTTCCATTTTAGTTTCATTTATTCTGTTTCTTAATACACTGAAAAACAAATATAGGTTCTGCACAGTCCCATGGCTCATTTGTGTTAATAACACATACTGTAGACCTAATTAATTATCAGTTTATTTGAGTGTGCTCTCAGCTCTGTGGCTCTCTAGTTGATTGGCTGCCTTCAACTTTTCCATGGAGAATACATCAAGATCAGGAACATTAGCCTGATAGCTAATAAAGCACTGTTTATACAGCAAAGTGATTTTTTTTAATAAAATGCGGCCATTTGTTTTGTTTTATGATAATAAGCAGACTTCACATCAAATATTAAATTTTCTGTTGACACTATTGTCACACATTTCTACCATTGATGCTGACAACTTTTTACACCTCATCATCACGAAAACTAAAAAAAAAGTCATCGCTGAAAGCCATCGCCTTCCGCTCGCTCCCTAGTAACCATCAGTGGGGAAGATGCTGAACAGATGGAGCACTTCAAATACCTGAGCATGACACTGGACAATGAACTCATCTTCCACTAATAGTCTACAATTATTAGGGAAAAAAATTCTGCCAACAAAAACGGTTTCTTGTCCACAGTTGTGTTTCAATCTGTTGCAGCATCATTGAACTCGTCCTGCCAATTATCACTTTTTGTATGAATCAAAGATTTTGGGCCCATAAATAGATATTTTTTTCTCTTGCTTAGCAGATATAAGTATTTTGATACAGCAGTCTACATAAATCATACATACCCGAAAAGGTTGAAGATCAATCTTAATTGAAAAATCTAAATCTAGAACCTAAATCTAAATCTAAATCTAAATCTATAGTAATCTGATCTAATGTAACCTATATGTCTGCAATATTGTAACATCATCCAAACTGATTTGCATGTGGAGAAAAGATAAGCTAAGATGTTAAGGTTTACAGTTAAAGTTGATACAACAACGAGTGAATTCTACATTGCTAAATAAAGAATAGATTTGCTCATAGGAAAATTACTTTTACCACACAAAGATGAAGGTTCGTAGCACCTGGTAGAGAGGCTCTGCAGTCACAAATCACCTAGCAACCATTTCTGGTGCCATCATGAAGGTCCAGTAAAAGTTTGGCTGTGTGCAAATTATGGCTAAAAAAAAATAACCCCGTTACAAAAAAAGGTAAAATACCTTCATCTGTTAAGATACATTTGATTTCAAATTATTGTGAACTGTCTTGTCTTTTGTGCTGTTTGTAGTTTGAGAAGAGTAGTCATTTCATCTCATATTCAGGTGTTAATATCTTGTTTTTTAAACTTAAACTTAAAAATTGTTTTCGATGCAAATTTCCTTGAATCATTTTCTTCATCCTAACAGGCTACCTTTTATTTCTACCTTGTTTCAACATATTGACACTGAATATGAAACCAAATGATTGAAATGTTTTTTTTTTTGTTTTTTTTTTCTTCAGTGAAAGCAATGCACAACTACAATACTGGCCACAAGGTTCTGCAACACACACTAACTAGTGGGCAAATCAGATGTATTTACAATGACACAGTAATGGATGGCTGACAAGATGTTCTGCTAATAAGCTGTCATATATAAACACAAAATTGATCCAATTTATCAGTAGCAAAATACTCAGTTCCCGGTCAAAAAAATAACTGCAGGCCAAAAGAAATCATTCCTGTCCACTGCCTTCTATGAGACACTCAAGTTGTGTGTTCAGAGACACAATCACCTGTTCACAGCCACTGTCACCAAGAGCTGCAAAATGGCTGCCAGAGGGTGTGCTATGTCACCTAAAAGCACTCCACAGAGAAGTGTTGTCTTACTTGCCTCTGGTTGCCTTGTATGAAAAATATAATTAAAACCTAGGGAGGGGTGATCTTGTTGTCAGTTGGAGAAATGACACAGCTGGTGCTGCGGACTCTATAATTGGCCTCTGATTCTATAATAGACCTTGAAAATCATGTAATCATGCTCACTGGCCCTGCTTGCTCTAACCTGCTCACATGTAAACCAGAGTAATTAGGCTAATTACTGTCAGAATACTAATAATGTAGCTGTCCTCCATTATATGAAGCATGTACTTAACCTTGCATGTATTATATGGCTTTACAAGTAATTTATTGCCTGGCTGTGAATACAATTTATTATTTAGCACACCGCTTTCCCATACCCTCTCTAAAAAATATTCATATCAGGCAAATCATCGGTGAAGTCTGTGGAAAAGCTCAACAACTGAACAAGTTTGTGCGATTCCCTCTGCATCTGTGCATCTGCCACTTGTGCTGCTCGACCCTCAAAAGGGGATGGCCGGCAAAGAGGATATATCTCAAATTATAATTTTCAGTTCAGCTTCTCTTTCAGTAATGATCCTTACCATGTGGTATACAGTGCAGTACATATACCCTCATATATGGTTTATGGCTGCAGTGTAAGTGCAGAGTACCAGTGCTCTCATGATTTGAATACATATTTAATGACTGACTGCCTTTTGGTATTAAAGCCTGCAGCTTCACAAAGCCGTCCCTCAGAAGTCCTCTTCTGCACATCTCTGACATCTAAATTCAGGTCCCAGTGAACCCATCGGAGAAAACACAGATTACTGTTGGTGCGTTAAAAGTGACAAATAGATGCTTGTGTATGGTGCTCCGAAATGTAATGCATTTTTGTTGAATGCTCATTATAGTTTAGTGGCGTTTTATTTCTTTGGAAGTAACTCAAGTCATCCAATAATAAAAACCTCCAAACCAGCTGAGATCTCTCAATCGCCCACCAGCAAATCCTATCTCACCTTTCGCAGCACTTCTGTGGCACACTTTCAAAATGTGTAGCGTGGGCTCTCTGTGTGTTGCTTGACCCTGAATTTCCCTCAGACGCGCAGCTCTTATACTGAGCACTCTCCTTCTCTCTCCCGGGACACAGCTGGAATGTCAGAAGCGCTGGTGTTTTGTGACAAGGTCGCGTGGACATTGTTATAGCAGCCATTATAGAGAGCAAACACGCCTGTCCCACATTTCGCAAAGGTAATTTCACAGGCCGTGTTTTGATTCACATTGGAGAATCGCAGGGTTTTCTTGCTAGTGGACATCATCAATGCAAAGCCAGCTGAAAGCCTACAGGCTGGAGTTTCTTTCTGCTGGTTGTTTTGGCTGAGGGTGCAAATTTTCTGATGCAGAGGTGGGTGGAAACAAACAAAAACTTGTCTCTAAGTTTTTTTCTCTTAGAAACAGTAGCACATATGTAAATGTATTTGTTTTGGTACATTTTTTTTCTCTTTCATATTATCTGAAATGCCTCTGATTTAATTTTATTTATTTATGGTGTTTTCATTTTGTGTAGACTGTTGCCATTGGGACTTATTTCCCAACCTAGATTTGCTTTCATTCAATTCCAAACTGTTAAACAAACCATTGTTCTTGAATAAAAAGCAATTCCTACATTACATATATTCTACGATTCAAGACTAGGTGTGTTGTTAGAGCAAATGCTAACACGAACAGCTCAGCTATTTCAAACCTAAAGCCCTCATCACATTTTTATTTATGTTGAAAGTCACACACACTTAGATGGCACTTTCCACCATCTGTGGTTACATGCAGCCTCATTTCAAGCCTGTCAAATGAGGATGAGATCTTTTGCACCTGAAAGTAGTTCCTGCAGTATGAAAGGAATTAAAATAAGGTAAGGAATACATTTTATTCTTAAACATATACTTGTACAATCTGCTGCAAGACCCATTTAAATTTTTAAAAATCTTATTGACAGTCATTACGTCCGCTGCGTGCAAATGTCCTCAGCATCGATCTCCCAACCTCACTCAGCATTTTTTTTCCTCCAAACGCAGCAGATCAAAAGTCTTTTTCAACCGAGCGTGCGTGACTCCTGTTAAAGTTTCATCTCATCAAACTTTCAAGAAAGATGATAGACATTGATCTCCCCTAATGTGCTTCCTTCAAAGCATGTTCCTGACATATAGCACTTCCAGATGCGTCTCCAACGAGCACCGGAGACCTTGGCCCGATGCCACAGGTGTTTTTAGACCTCAACCAAATGGAGGTTGCTCTCCCATGTGGAGTCAAACATGATTAATGAATCGACTTTCTGACAAGTGTGACAGGGCAGGTTGACAGCTGATGTCTCCCTCACCGTCCGTCAGTCACTCAAAAGACTTCTGCACACAAGACAAGGGCATTAGACATCAACCCCCCCAGGATGAAACTCATGCGTATGCAAACTAAATATAGACCTACTTATCTGGCTTCAGTGGTTGATTGGGGTTTTTGTCTATAACTCACAGGTAGTATTAAAATTAATTGAAATTATGAATACTCACTGTTGTGTGTTGCAGAGATAAATGCTACTAAGATAACTGTGTCAGCATGTATGATTACGGTTCATTACATTCATTTTCAAAAACAGTTAAAAAATTGCTTTCACATAATTTCTTTCTTTTGTTCCTAAGCTGAACGAAATTAGCGCATACCCTGAAGCTTGATGCTTTGGCTGCAGTGGAATCGGATAAAGAACCTGATTAGCTCCATATTTGTTTTAATTGATGTTTGGTGAACATTTTAATTGGTGTTTAGGGAAGGTTTTAAATGTTGTCTGGTGGATGTTTTAAACGATGATTGGTGAATATTTTATTTCTTAGCAAATGTTTTGTTTGGTAAATATTCAATGTTTTCATTGCCCTTTAGTTAATATTTTAATTGCTGTTTGGTAAATGTCTTAAAGGGATGGTAAAATGAGTCCAATATGGGGATTTTATTATTTAGTTTTAGTCTTGAATACTATCTTCATCATCCACCAATGTTTGAGAGATCCTAAAAGGCAATAACTGTAATAAAATTTAGTTTTAGGAGCTGCCTCTGACTCTGAGCTGTATATCAAGCTTGTTGGAACTAGTGCTGCAATATGTTACAGTGTTGCCAACTCCTTAGTAAGGAAAGTAGCTATTGGCTGTCCTAAAAGTCGCTAGAAGTCGCTAAATGACATCATCACATAATTTGCATAATTGCGCATTTGCATTTAATTGTAAGGCACGCTGTAGGAAAGAGGAATAACATCATAGAAGAGACAAAAAGTAAGTAAAAAAACGTCCTAAATATGTTTAGAACTACAAATGAGCTTTCATCTGTTTATTCTTGTTTTGTTTTTGTTTTTGTTTTTTGTTTTTTTGACACTGAAACAGGCCATCACTTCTCAAAATAACTTCAAGGCTATTTCTTTGTCTAGACCACATGTTAAACTCAAGGGAATCTGTATTTCCACTTCCACGTGGTCTTTTTTTTCTTATTTTGTCTACAAAAGGGACGGAAAATGTACTGTGAGTGCTTGTGCCGTTTTTTTAGAAGGAACTTTAAATATCTGGCAGTTATTTACAATTTACTGCCTGTTATCAGAGTGTAATGACGGTTTAAAAATGAAGAAAAACACAAAAAGGGAATTTCATTTTTGTGTTTTAGTGGGGAATACAACTATGAAATTGACCATTAATTT
>OMLF01042517.1:5960-31500 GCA_900302615.1 Holocentrus rufus | reverse complement strand
AGCCACCTCGATGTCTCAGCGGAGAAAGAAAGAAAGAGAGAGAGAAAAAAAAAGCTCTCGGTGGCTCCGCCCCTTAAACTCAGATGTGGATGCAAGAAAGGGCCAGCAACAATGTGACAGACAACACAGTCCTGCCGCTCAGCGTAGTAGTGGATCTCGCATTGAACAGAAAACTGAGGCGTGCAAAGCAAGCCGCACGCTGTGTGCAACAAGGCGAACCGGAGCAGAATGGAGTACCGGATAGCATCCAGGCAATACGGACACATCTTTTAGGTAAGGCTTTGTTCGCTTTGCGCAGGATTTCCATACAGATCTGCATTTGCTCCTGCCGCCTCAGAGCGCTTTGTGCAGGACGTGGAGCGAAGGGAGAAGATGCGTATGGCTGGCGATGGCGTGCTGACGATGTGTTTTGTGAATAGGATTGAGAAGAATTGTAGATTAAACCTGTGAGTGCAAATGGGGTTTAGTCAAATTAAGCTTTTCCTGCGTGACTTTTTCTATTTATGTCATGAAACATCACGAATAGAAGCACTTTCAACATCGACAGCACATCTTGTTATGGAGGCTCTTCTAGGTAAACCATCAGGTTTGGTACACAGGATGAGCATCAGATAACATCAGAGGTACATGCACCAGAGAGTTTAACCGCGTTTACAGCGTTTCAGTTTGATGCCGCCTCCTGTAGTCTGAAGTAGCCTACTTTGAGAGCCGCGGTGCCTTGAGACAATATTTTCTCCTGTCAGAAGTGTCTCCCATTGACACGGAGTTCATTCACGGTACATGATGAAGCCAGGCCTCCGCTGCAGCCCTACAACTTGGGGAGAAGATGTGGAGATCTATTGTTCTGTTTTCCCACTTAGCTCCGTGCAGATCCGCTGTAGCCTGCAATACAGCCACAGGCAAGAGTTGAGTTTCATCACAAAGCTCTCAGTAATCCTATAAAAAATTGTAGGTGGGTATTATCCAGATATCGCAAAACCATAAGGTCCTATAGGAGTATTGCATGGATATAGTGATGCCATAAAGTATGGGAAGGGTGCTATAAACCTGCCTAATGAGTACCACAGATACACTGTAAATCCACATAGCAATATAGTGATTTTTCATGAGGGCAGATCCATAGAGAGGTCAGAGGCAGGCTGTTGTCCGGTAGTGAGGGTAATAACCATCTTTCATTCTTGCACAAAAAAAAACAACAAAAAAGTTGGAAGTAGCCCGCAGCAGCTACATTGAAATGCATTTATGATCGCTAATGCTTTCACATCTCAAGTGCACCGTTATATTTAGAAGTGGCGCGAGCTTTTGTTTGGAGCCATTTAATTAGAACCAATCAGATATACCGTCACAGTTTTCTGAGCAGATGCTTAAGCTAAATACAGAAGTGTTATGATCCCAGTCGCCTTTGCAATGCACAATTGATGCCGATGAAAGAGGCATTTGGAGGTAAGGGGAAGATAGGCGTTTGAAAGACAATAAAGTGTGTGTGTGTGTGTGTGTGTGTGTGTGTGTGTGTGTGTGTGTGTGTGTGGTGGGGGTGCTGTGCCTTTGAAGTGTCCTGACTTGTCCGATATAGGCTCAAGTCAGGGTTTATCACTCTGAGCCGTCAAGACTCATTACGCTGTCACCAACACACGCTCACAGCACTTGAACCCCACATGCCCGCACTTCATTGTAGTCCACTGGAATCAGAGTCCCTTGCCAATTCGGCATCGGTCTGCTCATTTGCTTGTTAATGCAGCACGGGGAAGAAGAAGAAGTACAAAGCCCCTCACCACGTTATGTTAAGCTGTTGTATGTGCAGCCTACTGTAGGTGTACACACATTTGCATTTACAAGAGCAGTGTGTTTTGAGCTTCAGGGGGTTTCAATTGAGGAATGCAGCAGATATATATTTTTTATTGCAATGTGGGGGAATAGAGTGGGTAATGTTCACAGCCACTGTTGTACCTGCGCAGGATACAGAAAAATAGCTGGAAAGGAGATTATGCATGAGCATTTTTCTTTGGTTGCATTTACCTTTCTTTCTTTGTGAGCATTTCTGGTACGGTGGCTGAGCTGTAGTTGTTGCAGTTCACACAGAAATACCATTACGACTGTGTTAATGGATCCCAGGCTTAACACATGCACACACGTACACACACCACCCAGTCCAGAAAAGGGTTGTGATCTTCACATAACATGTGCATTATTGCCTTTGCACATATTTTCTTTTCTTTTTTACCGAAAGTACTGCTGCACACCGGCTGGCACCTTTGAGCCTCTGCAGCTGGGTATTTATCGACTTGAATGGGGCGCGTCCTGTGGGTGTGGAGACAGCCCACAGGTTTACTGGAGAGCTGCCTCCTTTGTATGAACGACATCCTGCTCATCCGTACCATATCAAACTCTCATCTTAGCATGCATCCAACCATTTTCACACTGCACCATGTTTTGACATCTTTCTCTATCATGCTAATCTCATCAGTTGCTTTATTAAAGAGTCACTTAAGTCTTGCACGCCTGTTTGTGCAGCTCTCACAGTCCTACAGGGCCTGCGGGCACCTCAAAAATCAACCACAAACCACCCAAAGCATGCATTTTCCCACGCTGACACTCACTCTGTAATGAGACGTACATCTTTAATTTTCATTTTATCTTTGACCGGATGACTTGCACTGTCTTGCATAAGCCTACTTTGCACAGTGGAGCGTGTAGACTTGCAGCTGCAGTCGGCCGGGAAAAAAAAAGAAAAAATTGGGAGGTGCTAAAACAAAGATAAAGATCGCATCACAACTGCGTGAGGAAGGCCTGAAGTTTTTCATTGTCATCACAGATATCAGCACATCTATGTGTTGAGAAAGACTTTTCAGGTTGTTGTGTTTCTCTGTCTCTCTCTCTCTTTCTTTGCTTGAGTGTCCCACAGTGCCTTGCTAGGTGGATCCACTTTGCTCGTCCACTGTATCGCTCCCCTCTGATCCCTCGGTATCAGAACATCTTCACCACACCTGTTATGCAAAACAGCTTTCAGCTCAGTCTAGCTGAAACTAAAATATTTGCCAGCAAAAATGTCCTTTTTTTTTCACATGTAGCAGACACGGCAGTTGCAGGGCTCACACACATTAGTGAGATTGTTACACCGGGTGAGCGAGCATCGCTTAAGACGATGAGAGAGTGTTGTTTGGTGTTACCTCAGAACAAACTATGGAGGGACAACTCAACAACTGTCTGGTAGCGAGGAGGGACTGCAGCCCGTAAGGTGCATCACTGATTGGTCGATCGCACTGTCAAGCTAATCTGTCAAAAACTGACTATGAGCATCAGCATCAGCACCGCCTCCTGAAATCTGCGAGATGGCGAGGCTGCACGTAAACGAGGGAAGAGCGCATTAAGGGGAGGGCGCCAGTCGTCTTTTTGAATATAAAGAGGAACTGAGGGAGTTGAACAAAAATTACCGGCAAGGTTGTGAGAAAATTTACAGCAATTGAATTCGTAGTTGCTTTCATCTCAGTTGCACGCTATCTGCAAACAAGAGAGCACAAAACAAAAAAGATTGCTATTGTTTTTGCCACAAAGCCCGACTGATCAACTAAATAACCTGAATTTAGCTCCAGTGTTCAGGTCCAAGATGGCAGGAATTACGCTTCAAGGACTCATTTGTTCACATTTAAATCCTAAAAGGGTACTGACTTTATGTCCTGTGAAAGACAGGTGTGTAGCACTGGTCAAATTGCTCATTAGCAGCAGAGTGAAGCACCTTTTAATATCCTGCCATTACTGCCTTTGAGCGATAATAAGGCTGCTCTACACAGTTACTCTGATTTGGGTGTAAGATATCATGGCCGGTCTTTGGAATGAGGCTATAAATTGTGACCTTGGAATTATTAAGGCTTTCTTTTTTCTTTTTGTAAAATTGAATCTTCCTTTTTCTGAAAAAAATATATCTAAAAAAGATAGAAAGTAAATAGCAGGCTTGGCAGATGGCATGTCAAATCTTTGATGCTCAGTATCTCTGAAGTGCAGTCTATCCTGACAGAACCTTATAATTCCAAGCTCAGGGAATGGCAAGGTTAAACTTTTGAGTCGATACTTAAGCTCCTTTTTAGTTAATCCTAAAATGCCCATATAAATTTACTGTCGGTTGCAGCTAGAGATAGAGTTTCATTTTTTTTTTTTTTTTAAATCTGTTCCAGACTGTATGTCCAGATAGGGAGGGAGTGGAGGATGGTAAGGGGCAGGGCGCTCGGGGAAGGTGGAGGTGTAATTTCAGATGCAGGCTAACCGAGCGGAGCAGCAGTTATATGAGCTCAGCCTTCAAAAAGGAGGAGCGCTGGAGACATCAGGACCAGCTGTGCCCCTCACTCCCCCGGCTGTGTGTGTGTGTTTGAGTGTGTGTGTGTGTGTGAGCGCTTGGAGGACAGAGCACTCCATGAGAAACACATGGACATCGGAGGTAATTAGCCAGTTTCGCCAGGTTATAAACTTCCTGAGAAATGTCGCTCAGGCAGTCGAGTGTGGGATGTCGCGTTGATTTATGGTGATCCGATCCTTATGTTGGCTCTTTGAAACGGGGGACGTGGGATTTTTTTTTCTGAGCAGTCAAATGTGGTGTAGATTTTGTAGTAGTGCTATATGTCTCTCATAGGCTTTCACTCTCAGCCCATATTTAGAAGTAAGTGTCCAGAGTTCAGACAGATTATAGAGAGGTTAAGCTGTCTGAAAATGGCTGTAGAGCTTAGAGAGGTCCTGATCTGTGGGCTGTCGAACAAACATGATGTTTTTCACAAATCCAGTAGTTTTTTTTATACCCGGTGCATGAAACCCTCTGATTTGGGCAAAACGTTTTTGTGCGTATGTGTTAGCGGTATGGGGGAGTTTTTGTCTTTTTTTTTTAGGTTTGCACCAGAAAGTGAGTCTGTTATTAGCTTTCAGAATATCAGTGACTCAGCCTCCACTGTTTTACATTGTCTTGCGATTCTGACCCATTTCTTGTGTCCCACACAGCGGCGACGGCGACAACAAAAGAGTATTTCTGGTGATATGTAAGCTGGCACCGCTAAATTTGGGGCGCCCTTGTTCCAGAAACCAGCGCGGGGGTTCAGACCGGCGCCGTCGTGAGAGGCAAACCGGTCATAAAATCAGATCGTACAATCATCCCGCCATCATCGCCCAAACAACCTTTTACAAGGAGGGGCGCGGGCAGCGAAGTGTCCTTTAAGTGGGCTCCGGCCACTTTCTCGCATGAAGTGCCGCTCTGCCTGTGGGCGTCAGCACTCCCAGCTGTATTTATGGGCCATAATGCGAGATGTAGAACTGCATTTCCTTCATAGGACCTTGCTGTTGGCAGGGTGCATTTGAGTGCGCTCTGTGCACCGTGAAAGCCTGTCATTAAGAACCACTGCCCTGTGTGATTTATCAGAGTGGGATGTACTTAGAAGGTCAGGATGATTCAACTGTACGCGGCCAAGAGTTTCCCTCAGCTTTCCTGTCTCCCCAAAGTGCTGGTTAGTTTTCACATTAGACACCGCCGCCAAGTTTTTGTGACTTGTAAGGTGTTTTTTTTTTTTTTTTTTTTGGCCCACCAATGTTCGATTTAACTTTCAAGTCTGCTTCCTGTTTACAGATGGAGCAGCCAGTGAATGACTGATACTGTCACGCTCTTACCAGATGGAGCCGCAAAATTACACTCGATCTTTAACAGTGTTTTTATCAAAGCGTGCTGCTGTGACAGCGGTCTGTTACATGGAGGCTGTTTGTCTTCAACACCTACAAACACTGGTGTTCCCGGAGAGCCGAGCGGATCGGGCTTTTGCCTCTGGACCTGCCCCGCTGGCCTGAGACCAGATCCTGCCAAAACTCTCTCTCTCTCCATCGCTTATACTGTCTGCTCTCTCCCTCTCTATATCTCTCTCTCTGCTTTCTATGAATGAATAAAAACACTAAAGGTGACAGGGCTTTCCACTTTCCTTTAAACAAAACGAAACACCTTGTGAAAGCGTAGAAGTGTAGAACAGCTGGGTTGAATTAATAAATAATCCTCAGCCCTTCTGCATCCGTCGAGCGACATGCGCAGCGATTTACCTGAACCGTCACGATCGGTGTGGCTTTCAATACTCGTATCCAACACGTAAGTCAAGGATTTCTGATCCGCCCGCTCTGTTCTTTCTCTTTATGTCCATTCGTTGTTCTTTAAAACCCCGAGCTCCTTTTTTATTCTTTTTTTCCCTCCCATTTACCGTCTAAAATTTGCCTTATTCTCTTACTTTCTCTCGTCTGTTGCTCCCTCTGACTCAGTGACTTGCTTTCTCTCCAGGGCTGCGCTGGCTTTAAATGAAACATGTCCACTGGTCTCATAATTACAAGGCACATGTCCACGTCACATGGTGCTCCGAAGGAACGAGAGGGCCTAAATTGCCACTGTAACGCTCTTGTCCAGGTGTGTGTGTGTGTGTCCGTGTCCAGGTGTCAGCTCAGTATTATGGGGTTACGGGGTGGCTGTCTGCCGAGGCCCAGACTGAAATCCGCGTGTCCACGTGCCTTCGCGAACATGCGCGCACGTATTGCAGGGTGGACGCCTGAGCCCGGCCGTCTCCGCTCCGCGTTGTGGATCAGGTGTGAGTCTTGTTGAACAGATGGATGCTGACAGGAGCGCAGGTGTGTGTGAGATGGACTTCCGCCTCCCTACGCCTCTTGGCTGCTACCGGGCCTAGTCACTCCTTCAGAGCAAGATTAATGAGTTTTTAAGTGCGTCTGTGGAAATAGACATTTTTCTTTTTTTTTTTTTTCGCTCTGCAGATATCATCTGCGCTGCGGCTGAAGAGAGAGAGATGGGGACCGGACGGACTTAATCTGCCCCAGCAGGATCAGTCTTTAATGGAGTTAGTATTTTCAGGTCTGACCTTAGTCGAGTCCCTGCGACTGCTGCACCAGGCTCTCCCTCATTAACCTAATCCTGCTCCCACCAAGAGAGCGAACGTGTCATGATGAAAGACTCATTACTTCTCTCTGCTTTGATCACCTCCGACGATCAAAATTAAGACCAACACCTTCCTTCCCTCTTTCTTCGTTTGCATGTGTTTGCGTATGTGTCAAATAAAGGGTAGCAGAGAAATAGTCACCTACTCTATATTTGTCTCCAATTCTTCGTACTGTATATTCATGAGAAAGAACAACTGAACCAGTGCTTCTGCTTTGTTGTATTCCTGCGTTACAGTTTCTGTTCTGTTTCGGTGCCCGTCTCTATTTAGCTGTGTGTGTGTGTGCGCACTAGTGTGTGCGCCCATGCATGTGCACGCTCCAGTGTCTTTGATTGGCAGGCGGCTGGATGGCTGGAATGAGCAGTATCGCCCGCAGTGTGTTCTCAACTCCACATGCTAGGTGCCAGTGGTGAGGAGACTGTTGATCTACTGCTGGTAGGAAGTCACATATCCACACACAGCCTGGCAGCCCGAGCTCCAAGTACAGTCACTGCACAGACACACACACACACAAGCTCCATGCTCACACACACTTAGATATAATTGTTGATTTAATGCCGATCAGCCTCTTTGCGTGGGTACAGCGTAACGTGAAAATTACTGACTTTGGAACACACACGTTCAGCCGCGCTCCTAACATCTGCACGTACAGTACCGCAGCTGAATGTAGGTCACCGGGAAAAGCAGATGTGGGAGGAAAGAAAACAAGGTGAGCAACGAAAGTGGAAGGTGGGGGGGAAGCAGGAAGGCTTTCATTATGACATAATGTTACCGTTGGAGCGGCGGCAGGATTACAGCCTGGCAGGATATGTGGGAAAGGTTTAACCCCCGAACGTTGAGCTCTTTTGGCTGAGAGGTAAGGCGAGATAATCCCTCCATCCATCACAGGGACGGTGCTGCTGCATCTCTCTCTCTCTCTCTCTGGCTGTCTCCCATCATCAGCCCCCTGCCTTCATCTTCCTCTTCCTCCTCTCTCTTCCTTTCTTTCCCTCTCTCTCCCACTCATTACCATCCTGCACACATTCTCTCCTACTCACAGATAGACTGGCCTAGAAACTATACTACACAAGTAGCAGGCGATGGCTGACCAAAAAATAAAAAAAGGAAAGAAAGAAAGAAAGAGAATGTTAGATGAAGCAGGTCTGCTTAAATGTTACAGTACGACACAGTGCTTCAACTTTGACACAGTTTTTTCTTTAATTGTCCTTAGTCGCTCATCTACAGCAGCTTAGGTCGCCGGCCATTTAATTTCTGAACTGTTCTTAACAGCTGCACTTTGTGGTTCCACCGCAGAAAAAAAAAAACCCATGACAGGAGGTCCAGCAGACCCTTTAGAGAGCTCAGACACTGGCAGTATAATTACAGAAGCCGATGTCTGATGTCCTGGACAGTAATAACCTCGTCGCCTCCCGGGGCTAATGCAGGGTGAACCTGTAGCAGGGGGTTCATTAAGTGAGGAGAGAGAGCCACGCTTCATTTAGCCCGGGTGAATATGCTGTTTCCTTGAGTTTCATTTTCTCACTTCAGTATAGGACTTCAGTGACTTTCGGCGGCCGGGTTCTTCGGCAAACCGGCTCCTCAGTCCTTACTTTCGCCGTCTCCTTTTCTCTTGTCTGCACCAATCTGACCGCTACTGCTTTTGATCTCCAGATGATATAAGAGCTTATGAGAGGCTGTGCTGTGCAGAGAAAGTTTGTCCTGCATTTGCCATAACTGAATGGCTCATGCTGCAGCAGCCATGATGCCTGTATAAATAGCTTTGCTTCAATGACAGGTTTGTAATTTTCTCTTTGAACAACTTTTAATCGCATTCATTCTCAGACACAAGCCTTGGAAAAGCTGCAAAAGTCGTGTTTCATGTTTAAGAGTGTTGTGTTCAGGTGCTAATCATCCATCTATGCGATCCTCCCTCTCAGCGCTGGTGATGAGATTACACAATGAGCCTCCGCCGTTTCGCAAGGCTACACTTTCACGCCTCGTCCGGGGACTTCCTAACAGTTCTGATGTCTTCATTTCATACTGGTGATGGGATCGATTCAGTCCCCTGCCAGCGGGAGAATTTATTCAAACTCAGTTCAGTCTATTTGAATTTTAAATTTGCAACACAGTCCCTTGAAATCCCCTGAATGGAGCTTGAACTCTGACATGCAGAGTGTTATTATGTGTGGAGGACTGTGTGGAATTGTGTGATCATTACCTTCCCGCATTGTGAATTGGATTATGGGACTGTAGCATGAAATGGACATGCTAATTTCCACCTTCGCTACCTCCAGCGCTTTGGCGGCTATTTTGCAAAGTAAAAACCTTTTACCTAAGGTCAACATTAGGCAGCTAAAACAAGTTTGGATAGTGCCAAGTTAAGATTAGGTAAAGGAGGCTAAAACTCATCTGAAGGTTCGGCAGCTAGAACAATTTGGTGAGGCTTTGGTCAACAAGAAAAACTTCAGTTAAACTTTACTCATAGTAGAAATTTTCTTGGCTTGAGTTTGGAATTGAAGCCCGGGTGCCGGAGGTGAAGGTAAATGTATCCACCCAGCCATCATTCCAACCTCAACACTGGCTTTCCACTGCATTATTTCAATGTCAAACTACAGCCTTCTTAAAGTCCTGTCTCCTCCATGTAATCCATTCCTGGCGGGAAATTGCATTTTTTCACACTTTTTTGTGCACAGAGAGCGTATTTGCATTTTAAGAGATCGTGCCTCATTTCATGAATTTCCCCGGCTGGGAATTTCAGATAAATTCACAGTTTGATTCAGAAATTACCACACCTCTGCTGCACAGCTTTCCCGTGTCTGTCCAGGACTATATAGTTCACATCATTCCTCAGGGCCTCGGACCTGCAAACACACGGCAGAGCGAGTCTTGTTGCCTCTTTTTTCCCCCCCTTTCTCAATGATGTATTGGTTTATAGCCGCTTGCAGTCTGAGGGAATTGTTTGTAACACAGGAGCCGCAACTGTGTACTGACATGAACTGCTGAGAGGTGAATATTAAAGGAAAAAAGCTGTATTTTTTTAGACAGAGAACACCTCCACTCTTGAGGGCTCAATATTTTATGAAGTACAAACCAGTTGGCCTGTACTTTTTTTTTTTTTTTTACTTTTCTTTTTTATTTTGAGAATATGTGCACACTTTAAATCCCATTGCCTTGCAGTGCGCACGGTATTAAAGGACACTGCATTTCCTTTCTGTGCATGCACGCTGGTCTGGATTTATCCGGGCTAAATACAGCAGTCATCCCACTGTTTTCTTTGTAATACTCTTTTGTTGTCTTTTATTGTCTCTTGTCTGTTTTTTGACGCTGGTGTTAAACAACATAGATTAATCCTTATTAGCCTTATTAGATTCTACCCACTCACTGTTAATCAACATGTATTTTCACCCTAAACAGAGAGGCCGACGCTTGTAGAAAGAACATTTATTGTTGCTAGATGCTCCTATCAGCCCAACACAGCTTTTACTCCAGACTCTGCAACATTTATCCGGCCTATACTCTCTCTTTCCACTTCCTACAGAAGTCTCTGTTCGCTTATTTAAGACATTTCTCTAGCCGGCTGCGATTGATGCATTCATAACATGGCCTCCCTTCCCACTGTAGTTCCTCAGCAAGGCATATTAAAGTAGACTGAACAATTTTCAGTGAGATGCTGTACTGCTGTACTCCCTCAAGGGCTGCCTAAGCACTTAC
This sequence comes from Holocentrus rufus, assembly GCA_900302615.1. Taxonomy (NCBI): domain Eukaryota; kingdom Metazoa; phylum Chordata; class Actinopteri; order Holocentriformes; family Holocentridae; genus Holocentrus; species Holocentrus rufus. The sequence continues at coordinate 20,857 of OMLF01042517.1, read as the reverse complement.
CTGGCAGTCAAATAGTGGCTGCAGTTCAGTCCACTCACCTCTGGCAAAGCTTGTACTGTAGATACACTGAGGATATTACAGAAGTCAGAGGGGGGCATGTTGGGACTGAAGGAATGTGGTTACATAAATGCTTTCTCTATTTTTGCACATCATTTAATTAAAGAATGGGCCAGATCATTCTCCGGGGCTGGAAATGACTCTACTACGACTCTACAACTGTTTTTTTGTGTAAAAGATTGATGCTCTTTGCACATAGCCCCATGATTTGGCCTTGTGTTAGATGGAACAAGACAAAATTAAAGCCTGATCAATATTATGCAACACATTTCCAAAATCTTTTTTTAACCTGTTTCTGTGATTTGCTCTCATATTTCTGGATCAATTGTGGAGTCGTTTTTGCAGGGCTTGACTGCCTAATAAGCTTAAAGTAGCTCACAAAATATTGGCACTGTTTATATTAATCCATTAATTTTTCATCAGTTAATAAATATTGAATATGTTAAAACGGGGGGGAAAGGGAAAATAGATTTTGAAAACACAGTGTTTCACAGCGCTGTAGACAAAGAGTGGGGGTGTGTTGACTGTAGTTATGGATGTCTGTAAACAATCACGAAAGGTGAAAATGTCCAGGTCATAGTTGCACAGAGACGTAGAAAGTGAGTGTATCCGTCTATTTATATGTGAGGGCGAGTTAGACGATTGCTTTCTAAAGCTGATAAATTATAGATTGACTGCAGTTCATTACATAGTTTTGCACTAGACTCTTCTCCAGGAGACTGTTTCTCTGTTTCTTACCGCCTCTCTGTCTGTATTTTCTGTCCTGTTGCTGGGAAATGGGATTATTGTTGCTCCCAGACCTGTAGAAATTCACATTGCCTTCATTTATCAGGCATTTAATCAAATATTTTTAATTTTGCTTATTTCTCCAAAGAAAAATAATCCTGGTGACAGGAGAATAGTATTAGATGATGTATCTGCTAATAAGGCATCTGTTTCTCTCAGCATAACATGGTTTCTCTCTCTGCTCTCCCTCACTCTAATTTTTCTCTCATGCAATTCATAGACCACATAATTATCCTCCTCGGGGCAAAGGGCCTGCTAACATTTAACCAATCTCCTCTTGCGCCTTTCCTATTACAAAAGATTGCTCCCGCCGCCTTCCGTTATTTACCTTGGATTTTCGGTTTTAGCTCTTTACATTGAATCCATTTTGTTCATCACTCTCCCCCCCTGCTCCCTTAATCACGCTTTGCTGTCTGGCTGCGTCTTGTTTCCATGTCTCTCATTTTGTTCTATTTCTTTGTCTCGCTCTCACAAGACTCGCTCCGTCGTCCACCCCCGCCTCTCCATCTGTGCCACGCATTTATGTTGTTTTACCACAGTTAGTGAAGCACACATCATGATTGCTGCCAGGTGAGGCAAAAACCCAACCACACACACGGACACACGCATGCACGCCCAGCATGCCGGATGAACACACACACGTGCACGTATATACACATACAGTGGGCTTCAGTGCAGCAGTGCTACGTATAGAGGACATTTGCCTGTTGATAGCATTGCCACAGGACTCCCCTTTGTTTGCATCCTCACGTGTGCTCTTTGTTTTAACACGCCAGGCTTGCTCTTGTTACTTCCAGGTGTTAAATGGCATATTTTCCACTGAGGAACATTTGACCTCGGCGGTGCGGACATGTCCAAACTGCTGCACAAAATTATTGCCTAGCGCCCGTCTCTCCCGCCTAGGGCTTTAAAGCTGTTAATGCCGAACATGCAGAAGCTTTGAGAAATACCGGCAATGGTTTGCTACGTGTGTGTGATTACATGGCTCAGCTGCTGTTCGGTGGTTTTCTCCCCCCCCACTCCGCCCCTCGCTGTCTGTGCTCCCTCTGGCCCCGTTGCACCCTGCTGTTCTCCTCCGGTTTGCCCCGGGTCAGAGCATGCATGAGCTTTGGCCTTCTTGTGTGGCCCAGGGTGGCAGGCCTGGATGTCTGGCTTGTATGGAGGGACCACGGGGGCCCCAGAGATCACTACTGCCAGACTCGGCGCTGCGCTGCTGGGCTGGGCGACCGCAGAGACAGGAAGCTGTAATTAGGACGAGAGAGGGTTCGACACTCGGGAGCTTTCTTTTCATGCCTTACTCCGACACTCTTGAGAAACATGCTCCAACGTTAAGAGACCAAAACGCATCATTATATGTGGTTGAGAGGATCGTAATCCTCTGGTGTCAAGCAATTTAATGGTTCATTTGTTCACCTTTATTGCTTTCTGGCTCTGTCTCTCAGTAAGCTATCAGTAAACTTAACATGTAGTCCACCAGAGTATTACCAAGGCCGAAGCAATAATCATCTAAATCAGTAAGAATTGTGGTTTTGTTAATAGAAAATCATTGCATCAGACTCATATTTACATAAAGGTATAGTGTTAATGCAAATGTATAATGTTGATGAATCCAAATAGGAACAATAAAAAATACAGGCCTCTATCACTGAGGATGATGGAATACTAGCAAATCACTTTTATATAAGTTTTGGATTGATTATCCCAGTGGTGCAACTAAGATTTCGTTTATTGTTTTATTAATTTTGGTTCTTCTGATTCATATTGTCTTAGATGTTTGATGTTGTGTTACAAGTGACTTTCAGTCCCAGCTGATGCAGAGAACTTTTTGGTTCCCGTGGGGAAAAAAGCGCTCGGGTTTCTGCTGGGGCGTCTGTAAAAGTTGGACTAGCTCCTAAATGATTCTAGAAGTTAAAAATTCTTCTCTGAGTATTTATTATCAGTGGAAAGCAGCCAAGTTTTACCCTGCAGGAGTTGTTTTCCTGCAGTTCAGGGTGTCTGTGTGCGTTGTGCGTGTTTGTGTGGCCTTGCGTGCACACGCAGCCTCACATGCATGTGCGTGCTGGCTCTGCTAATTTGTACCACTTCTCTTCTCAGGGTCCTGCTATATCCTGGAGGACACATGGATGTGAATAAATAGAACCATCAGTTTGAGGTAAGTCTATCTTAAGACCATGACAGAAATAGCGACTTTAACACCTCACATTTTTTTTGCTTGCGATGTCATGCAGAGTTTTGATTCTGGCCTCTTCTTCTTTCCAGGCCCTCCAGCTGACCTCTGGGCGAAGTCCTGGCTGTGGGGCTGTGTTGTTGGTGGGCCAGTTGAAAAGGTGTGTGTGTGTGAGTGAGAGGTGATGAAGTCCAGTATGAGGCAGTGGCGGAGGCTAGTGCTGGTGGGGATGCTGGCCTGGGCTCTGCTCTTCCTGGCCCTCCTCTCGTACTTCCTGGACGCTCGCGTGGACGAGCCTCTGACCTCTGCCGGCGCCTCGCTCTCCCAGCACCCAGACACCAGACGCCTAGCTTCCATCCAGGCGTCCCATCAGCAGCGCGCCATCATGGGTTCCCGGCACGAAGCGGCCTCCACTTTAGCCACCGCCTATCCCGGAGCGGAGCCCGAGCCTTCGATCAGCTCCACCACCCCCGAGTCCAGCCTGGAGGTGAGCCAGAGCCCCAACAGCGCTCCCTACGTCACATACGGCAGCCAGGAGGCCAGCCGGCAGGACTACCTGGACCCCCAGAGCCTGGCTGCCTGGTCCTCTTTCGGGACAGAGAATGTAGGTTCTCACTCAGACCCTGTGACGCAGAGTCGTGAGAGGACAGCCCAGACCATAGAGAACCAGAACCGATCCACGCGCCAACACGGTGGGGAGGAAGAGGATGATGATGAGGAGGAGGAACCAGGAGAACTGGGGAACAGTAGGAGGACCAGGAGGGCAGGAGGGGACTCTTCTGATCTGGAGGAGTATTACTTCTCCAAATCAGCCTCTGTGGTGCAGCGTCTGTGGCGGGGGCGCGTGTCCGCCGGTATGCTGAGTCCTCGGCTGCAGCGCGCCATGAAGGACTACTTGAACGCTAACAAGCACCACGTGGCCTACAAGGGGCATCGCAGGCCTGCCCAGAGCGCCAAGGAGCTGCTGTGTCAACTGAAGGCCCAGGCCAGGCTGAGGACAGTGGACGGGTCCGAGCAGCCCTTTTCCTCGATGGGCTGGGCCCGCCTGGTGCCTCCCCTCACCCTGGAGCAGCTCTACAGACAGAAAGACCAGAGCGGCTTCAAGACGTGCGCTGTCGTCACCTCAGCTGGGGCCATCCTGCACTCAGGACTGGGCAAAGAGATCGGTGAGTAGAGAGGACAGGGGGTTTAATAAGGAGGCAAAGGATGAAGGCAGATGAAAGAGGGACAGGCAGAGGCAGAGGGACGACACTTTGTAGTTGATGATTTAACACATTCAGAATTCCTGAATGTGTTGTTTTTGTGCACACCAGTGCTGCAACTGTAAAGTGTCATGGACTTAAAGAGATTGAATGTGATCAAGGCCGAGTCCACACTAATCCAGGTAAATTTGAGTCCTCCGTTTTGGTGTTCTATCCACACTAGCTTTTTCCAAAAGTCCACTATGCACTCCGAAATGCCCCAAAACACTTCTAGTCCCCTATCGAGCATGCACAGGTCCATGTGCATGGCCTGCACATTCTTCATACTGGACTAAGGCCTAGATCACATGACAGTGTCGCTGGTTTTCCTCATCCACTCAGTGCCAGGCTGGCGGTTTCAAATTTGGTTTGGAGAGTGTTTTTGAAAAGCCCTGCAATCACAAGTTGCGATGGCATTCATGAATCGATTTTTTTTTTCCTCCCGGCCCTACAGCTTAGCGTGAACAGAAGGCCAAAATGGAGAAAAAAAAGATTTACGTTTTCAGATTTACTTGGCTTAGCGTGGGCATAGCCTAAGAAAAGCCTGTCCGTCTCCTGTGATGTAAATAGACAGCCACATTATGGAGTCTTTAAACTTCTTTGCCCATCTACATGAATTACATGGATTTCTTGTTTCGCAGTGGTATTTCTTGGAGTTGTGCTGGTGGCTTGTGGGCCTGTGTAGTGTTAGAGTGAAATACAGCATTGATCCATGGGAGCCTTTGCGGCATCTGTGTCATCTCAAGCGTTAAGGGAGATTGATGGTTTTGTTGTGAGACATGCAGAGCATTGATCCAAAAGTCAATTTATCATGTAGTCTAGCAACTAAATCATTCACCTTAACATTGTGTATTATAGGTCCAAAATTAGCTTGGGCTCTTGTGCTATGTGCACGCTGTGTGGGGAGGTGCAGCAGGGCTTCATATAGGTGGAGTAGTGTAAGATTTAAAAATATCCTTTTTCACTCATAGTCATTTACATTTTGGTGCTCAGGATATTCATAGATGAAACTTACTTTTTGGGCAGTGCTGAGTGTGTGGCTCTTAGGCTGTATGTCTTAGCATGTGTAAATGTATGTGTGTGCACTTCATTCAGAGACTTTGGCAGCTCTTTGGGGAGTGGGGAGAGTGTGAACTCAGGGACAGATGGCTCACTAGAAAAAAGAAGAACCCCCTCTGGTAACCAATCAGGCCCCTTCACATCACATATAGCTCTAACTTAAGAAATTGCATTTCCTCGCGAGCTCAGCTTCCCAGAGCAGGCTTTGGCCTTGATATGGAGGCCGAGGATTTTTTTGCATATTTTTATATACTCTGCACAGACCTATATAGGCTCCTGCTGTCTCGGATAATGCTGTTCTGCTCATCTTAAAGACAAATGGACAAGACAGTGTTCACTGATAATAAGATGAGCACAAGAGATGTAAACCTGCATCTGTCCTTGACCGCAGTAGGCTTACGGCTGGTGCTTACATTTGTCTCAGTAAAAACACCAGTGTTGCTCCCACCTACAGTCATTCATTCAACAGCAACGCCTCCCCTACCGCTGGAAAGCTCCCCTGCTGCGAGAGAAATCTGAGCATTGTCAGGTCAGGTTTATTTATAAAGCTGTTTTTGTAAACAGGTTTGCCACAAAGTTGCCTTACAGAAATCAGGACAGAAATTCGTACTCAAACCCTGAGATAATAACACAAGGGATAGTGAAATCAAATGCATAAATAAAACACTAAGAAATGGGTCCAGGATTTGTGTGTGCATAAAAAATAACAAGATACCTTATTGATCCCCATGGCTACAGTTAGATGTTATACAAGGATATGCAGCCTGCAGGAGAACCCACTCTGAGGGTTATCACATGCATCCTGATGTCAAAACACAAGCAGAGTATCAGTTCAACATCATCATCATGGTATTAAATTTGCAAGGAAGAAAAGATTTTTGCCTGACAAGGGACTTAGTGACGTGATGAATGGGGGAAAATATAATAATCTCATTAATTATTGAACTGCCTCGCAATGTTGGGAAAGCCTAACTTTGCTACATTAATTCTGCAGATTAGCTTCAGCAGGAAATCAAACTGCATTGATCCTGCTCTGTTTGCTTGTTTTTTTTTTTTCCCTCATGTGCCTTTGCTCTCTGAGTGTTGCAATGCATCAAGATCTATTCAGTTGTGAATGAAGTGACAGACAAATAAGACAAATAGGAATAAGATTGTCAGGTTTCTCAGTGGCTGCAGAGATGTGTTCATCATCTGAGAGCTTTGGCTGTAGTTTCAGTCGTATGCTGTGTTGCTGCCATCATGTGGTGAATGGAAGGAGCTGCATCAGGATCCGCAGCACAGCATGGGTCCCATCACGTCTTCTCCAGCTGCCCTCTTCATGATTTCTGATGAAACAAACACAATAACAAAACATTAAACAAGAAACAGCTTCAGCAACGCTCAGTGTCATATTTCAGCAACTTTGCCCCGTCAAGAGAAAGATGAGCTTCACAGCACTTTTCCACATCTACAGTATCTTCGTCTTATCTTGGCACCCAGAATAAATGACACCGCCTTCCTCTCAGATTTTTTTTAGGCAAAGAAGCTGAAATCTAGCCTGCAGGGGGTGGATAAAATATCAGAAACACCACATCAAAAAGGACTTTAACTTTGAAGTAACTGAATCTCAGTCTCAAAGGCAGCTACACAGGCAAGTCTTATTAAGCTGAAGCCACTCAGCAGTGTGTGTGACAGCTTTCAGAAATCTGATAATTTCTATATGGGAAGTGAGTTTTTAGAACAACATGAAGCAACTAAGAGTCCCAAAGAGGCCCAACACTAGGCAGCTAGCGTAAATGCATCAGTCACACAGACTTCAAAAGTATTTAATGTGGCTAGGGGAAGTCAGATATCATGACAACATATGCCAAACATGGACAAACTGCATTAGTAAAGAGCAGACCAACTCTTCAGAAACAATGGCCTTAAAAATTAGTGCAGAATTGAATCGTCACCACCGTGACAGTCCTAACAAAAACTGTATGTCATGACCCTCAGAAACGGTGGTTATTTATGGCAGAGACATCTCAGGTGAATGTTGAAAGATGCATCTAAGGAATCAGGTGGTGAGAACCCATCAGCAGAGGCAAAAAGTAATAAGGTGTGATGAGTCATCTTTCACCGATTTTCCTGCAGCCGAACAGGTTTATATTTGGAGAAAGCAAAAGGATGCTTTCAACCCACAGTGCCAACTGTTGTTGTGGGTCTGTAATCATGTATACATGCCAAGAAATATGAGACCATTTCGCACTGCCAAGTGACCCTGTGGTACAAACGCTGTTCCCACATGATGTTCCAAGATTATATTACAATGCTAAAAAAAATTCAAGAATGCTTTCATAACTTACAGGATGAAGTTAAACCCTGTCTATGGCCTCTTCAGTCACCAGATCTAAACATCACTGAACCTTTTTGGATGTTTTCATTCTTGAAGGATTGTTCAGTATCCCACTGCTCAGTTAGGGATTGTAAGCGCTTCAAGGAGAACTGAAACTGCTCTCAGGACAAACGTGGCCCTGCTCTTTATTTGTGACTCGATATTCATATGTTTTTGGGTGTTTCTGTTTCTGTTCTCTGTCCTCGTTCTTGCAAATTCCTGTTCAAGTCCCTGCCCAGAGAACTGAACCTGCACAGCCTCAGCACTTGGTGTACTAAACTACAAATGGCAGTAGAGGGTGCTGCTGGTCCGCTGGAAGATCTCATGGCCCATTTCAGCCTGGGAAACCAATATGTAGACAGTTGATAGATGAGATAAGAGAACATGGTCTTGGATCATGGGTAAAATTTAAAACAAAATAAAACTGAACATCACTCATGATTTTAAATTGAGGATTCAGTCCATAAGGGATTGCAGAGCTGGCTGCTTAGCTCCTTTCTGACTTATCAACTGTCATTAAAACAAAAATACAGACACAAGCACACACACAGCCCTCTGCCAAACCAGCCAAGCTCGTGCACCCAGATGTACATGCTGACATTGTTACTGCATAATATATTAATCCCTGAATACAGGCAATTCTAACACAGTGCCTTTTTTATGTAGTTTTATGCCAAAATCTCTGTTAAAATCTGGGATGTCACACAACACAACATTTATATCGTAGTTTTTTAGAACAAGATTTATTAAATGCTTTTCAGTTAAGATAAACAACAGACACAGAAAAAAACTGAATTAGAGGAGAATATAATGGCAGAAACAAGACATGCACATTAAGGTTGACATAGGACACGGATCCTGCTTAGGTTAGTCCAACAAAGCAATATTGTGGAAAAGCATCACTCATTACATATTGTAAAGGCTTGTCTGTAAAAACAGACCTTAAGAAAAGCTTTGAAAGAGACACTGGCTCTGCCTGGCTGATTTCCTCAGGGAGGAAAATCAAAAGAGTGTGTGCTGCGATAGCAAAGTCCCCGTCTCCTGTAGCCTTAAGTCTAGATTTAGGAATGACCAGAATGTCCCTGTGGGGGATCCAAGATTGAGCTCAGGCTCACAAGGTTTTAAGAGGCTAACCTCTTAATCCCTAGCATAACATATATAACATATAACATACAGCTCAGGGCCAAACCTATGCACTTCAAAAGTAAAAATCTTAAATTCAGTAGTGAAGCTAACTGGTTTCCAGTGAAATGATCCCAGAATTGGACTGATGTCACTTCCTCTGCTGGCTCTGGTTCAAACCCTAGTTGTTGTTGCAAGTTGCAAGTTGATAGACTTTTGATTCAGGGAGGGATATATGGAGTTGCAGCAGCCTGGGTAAGAGAAAATTCAACAAACGCATTAAAGTGCCCCTCCAGTGACCTCGTGACCTCGAGCTGTTTTCAAAACTCCTCCTGAAGCCGTTCATCCCAGAACGTTCCCTGCATCCCAAATGGAAAAAATGCTGCCTACCGGCAGTAAGGCATCAAGTCACATCCCAATCGAAATTTTGCTCAAAATGCTTCCTGCAGAGGCGTCTTTGTTAAGCGGGTTTTTGAAGGCAGCATAGATGTTGGGTAAGGATATCCCACAATCCTTTGTGTCCCATGGGCAGTTTAGCCCAAACTGGCAAACACACCTGCAGAGTTTGTGTGGAAATTTAATTTACTGTAACTTCAATTTTACTATTCTACCGAGAAACACGTTGTGAAATCACTGAATATTTACTTGTGTAAACATCTTCCGTTTATCTCAGTCATTCTCTTTTCCATTTTCCATTTTGATGTTTTTCTTGTCTCCAACAGAAAAAAAAATGTTAAACCAGGTGTGGATAATGGAGCAGTAATGACCAGTGGTAATGACAGCAGCTGTCAAATGTGGTATCTTAGCAACAGTATGACGTCTGCTGTCTTCTCTAAAACCTTCTGAGATGCCTTGTGTGAAAATGGTGCCTGTAAGGACTCTGCCTTGTGTTTAGGACACAGCCATTATATATGATTACCTCTCCATCAATAAACCTTTCAATTAGAATGAGTGTCACCTTTGCAACAGGTGTAACTGTATCACCCTCCACTGATTTCAAACAGGCTTTGCAAGCGAATATTTGGTTTAAATTGTGAGGAACGACTAATTACAGCTGGAGCAGCCAATCCAGGTCCCAAAGTAGCACACGGCCCACATGAGACTCGCTGGTGGAAATAATCATACATGACTTTCTGGAATGAGGTGATTCAGGATGACTGAAATGACTGAAGTTATGAGGTTACTGTTGCCATAAACTAACTTAAAATGTAGAAAACCTGAAACCTTGTTTGAAATGTTTAATTTCTACCATGGGACTGTTAATAGGACTGTCCCGCACCATAAGGAACCTCCTCTGTCTGGGTTTCCCACCACAAAGAGACTAATCTGCGCCTTCCAATCAACATTTCTAAGAAGACTATATGTTCTATTTAATCTTTGAAACTATTCACACAAGACAAACACAACACAGTGGTGACAATGCAAACAAAAGTTCTTGACAACGGAGATGGTACCAAACAGCAAGACTAAGCCGGAGTCCCCCCTCAAGTCATCCTGTTTTACTCCAAGTGAAGACAGAGATTATTTCGAGTTTGGCTTTATCAGCAGAGTGTTGTCTGTGCCTTGGTGTGTTGGCTGAGAGAAGCCATTAGTCCGGCTTGGCCCTATAGGGAACGGACGTGTCTACCATATGATATGAGCGTGGGAAGGCGCACTCTCAATGTCAGGCCAGTGAACATGTATTTGTCGAGGTGGTGTTGTGTTGAGCGGTGGCAGTGATGAAGGAGGATCAGACCGAAAGCTGGGAGATCATCCATTCTAGTGTCAGATCAACCCTGGAGCATCGTTTCATACCACTGATGAAGTGGAATAGACTGATCGATCAGCGGACGGGCAGAGATTACAAGTTTGTAATTATTACGACGACCATCCATCAAAGTGATGTTTTCATGTATGTGAGCGAAGGACATTATAAGAATACAGAATACAGCCGCCGACCGGCCGACATGCGATACCAGGAAAGGCTCTTGATGTTAGTTTGTGCCTCCCCAGTTTCCTCAGTTAACCACTAGAGAGCACACTGGCTGTTCTCATAAAGCCTCATAAGTTGTCGATGTTAAATGGTCATTGTGGTCACAGTGTTGTTGTCATAGTGACCGGTCAGTTCTGTCACAAACACTTCATATCATCAGTCTGGCACCATCTACAAAGCACAGATGGGGATCCACTTCACAGTGTTTCTGTGATTCACATGCTGTAATCTATTTATTTATTTATTTGCTTTTGAAGTTGCCCTCAAAGTTCGCCTTCAAAAATATTAATAAAAACAAATGTAAATACCTTTTTGAAGTCATTCAAACTGGCCAGTCTTAAACATTTTCTGTCGGTTTGAGTTTTAAGTTGAAATGTTTCACTTTGAACCAACTCAAAGTTCTGTTTTCATCACATCATTATAACATGATTTGTTATGACCAGGTCCTATTAACCACTACAAGTGATGCGCTCTTTAATATTCCTTGTAGATACCCACGATGCAGTTTTGCGGTTCAACGCTGCACCTACAGAGGGATATGAAAAAGACGTGGGGAATAAAACCACTATTCGCATCATCAACTCGCAGGTGAGCGCATTTATGGGTTTGTATGAGGAATGATAATGAATAATTTATTGCTGTGTCTCTGAATTGCTGTGACTCATTTAAACATGTATAAGTCATGCAGGCTGGCACATGAACTGTAATTTGCATATGAATCAATTAGGACTTGCTCACGTGCTCATACATGTAGCTGCATGTATATGTGACCGGAAATATTGTTTTATGGGAGCGCTGGTTTTCTTTTTCGTGTCGCTGTCCTCCTCCGCTGTCGGGGTTTTGAGTGATCACCCTGATTGAAGAACACCTATAGTCGCTGAGGGGGCAAAGTGCCAATCTTTATGTAGTGGTACGGAGAACATGTGCTCTCTGTGTTTTACTCCCACTCTCCTCTCTCCAGCCTCAGGACTAGGAAAGCTCTTCTATTCTGACAACAAAGAAAGCTAAAGAGCCTGATTTGTCAGCCCAGAGCTGAAGTATCACACTATTGCCAAGTCACACAGATTTTTTTATGTTATACAACAACCAAGGCCATGAATGCTGATTGAGAGCAAGAGAGAACAAATGCAAGAAATTCAGTTTTTGTTTTACATTTAAATTTTGCAATCCCTCTTGTAGATATTGGCCAATCCTAAGCATCGATTCAACACGAGCTCTCTCTACAAAAATGTGACCCTGGTGGCCTGGGACCCTGCGCCTTACGCTGTCAACTTACATAAGGTATATTTATTTATTTATTTGTTTATTTTCATTTTCTCTTGACTAAATGGACCTGCGCTGCGCTCTCACACACACATACACACAACCACAGAAGTGTCAGACACAGCCGCCTGTGCTAAATCCAGCACACCACTTCATCCCACTTGACTTTGAAAGACAATAACGTTTAAACAGCATCATCTGAAGACATTCTGTAGTCGCATGCCAAGGTCGTGCTGAATGAATAGAAATGGGTCTCGTTTACAATTCTAATGAGCTGTAGGTAGCCAAGTCCCATGCATTGAAACCTATTTTATCAATGCGCTGTAACGACCCATATAGGGGACTGTGTCATACACCTAAACATGGCTGCTTATCACACCTCGGATTCATCCCCCCTCCTCACTTCCCATATCCCCCAGTTATTTTTTTTTTTTTTTTTCCTTCTCCTCTCATCTATCTCTGCCCCTTAGACCTGGCCTCTACCTGCCCTTGAAACAGCAGTCTGATTCCATCCATCTTCTCCACCACAACTACACTGTACGCCGCGCTCGTTTCCAGTCGCCACGTATGTGTTCGCTGTGATTCGCCGGGACGCCACAACTATTTTGTATTTATCAGTTTCCCGTAAAGGCAATAATTCTTAGTTGTCAGGTCTGAGTGTGCTTGACCTTTTGTTCTCGGCAGGAGCGGGGGGGCATTATTGTGCAGCCCCGTGAACTCTGACATTCTCCGGGCTTACTCCAAGTCTCAATGCTGCCAGGTGGGGTTGCAGCCCTTTATCCGCTTAACTTAAAAAGCTAATTTGACCGTAGATTATCAGAGAAAAGGTTGTTTGGTTATGAATCCAACAGTAGGCCCGCGCTCTTTTTATTTAAGCCAGTTTAAACTGGTCTCACAAGAAAATATGAAGGTGAAATATAGTCTGCAAACGTGCAGAAGAAGAATGTTATGCAAGCGTTCAGCCTGCTCATCTCCTGATCATTACAAACCCAATTTCACTTAGCTGTGACGTGCGTAGCGCTACTGCACAGAATACATGAGCGACCAGCGTCATGCAATTAAGCTTTTCATGGTTTCTGCAACCGCTATCATCTTACATACAATACATGTGCATCAACCGCCTTGAGAAATCCAACCAACACCATGTGATTCGTGTAATTGGCCACAGTTGCCTCAGATCATTAAAGATTAGAGCTGTATTATCTACAGCAACAGAAAAAAAATATTAGCACAGATTAATAAATGATGTCACACCTTAATATAGAATGTCATCCCAGTAGTGGGTTGTGGATTGTTCTCTCTGTCTTATCCTACATGCAGCACCACAATGATTTTAGTTCATATTTTCCTTAAGCTCGCTCCAAAGAGCAGAAAGCAGCTCAGAAAAGACCTCCAGTTCGCTCCTTCCTGACAATAAGAGCAGGCAGGCAAACATTTGCCTTTTTCTTTCTTTCTTTCTTTTTTTTTTTGTGTCGCACAGCATCCGTCCGCTTTCAGCCCTTTCAATCTCCCTGTGAAGAAAGACATGACGGAGACGGATGAATTGGAGGGAGAAAAGGCACGGGAAGGGGAAAAAAATGAAAAAGAGACACATGAAAGAGAACAAGGAGATTTTCATAAAGAACTTGATGGCTTGTGTTCAATATCTTGCAACTCTGGGTATTTTTTTTCTTTATAGGGCTGTTGTCCAATTTAACTATGATAAATGCCAGTAAGTAGCCTATTGAATTGAAGTGCTGACTGGCGTGTGGTTTCTTACAGAGAATCTGGGTAATCTCTCTTGGCCTTGCTGCTCTCACCTGTCAGATGCTCTTTATCTCATCTACCTATCTTGATTTCATTTCCTGGCACAACTCACCCTGTAGCACTAGCTGTCAAATGAAACAATATGAAATACGTTTGCTGTGAGAAAGAAAACAGTATGGAGACGAGCATGAAGAGCGAGGCAAATCATAAAGGGAATGGAAACAGCGTGAAGCCGAGGCCCTCTGCTCATAACCAAATTTGTCCATTCCTCTCTGTGGTTTTAACTGTGATGTGGCTTTCGTTCCACCGCCTCCCTCTTCCTTCCTCAGTGGTTTGCGAGTCCGGACTATAATCTGTTTGGTCCATATGTGGAGCGCCGGAGGCTCCATCCTGCCCAGCCCTTCTACGTCCTTCACCCCGGCTATGTGTGGCAACTCTGGGATGTGATTCAGGGCAACACTCAGGAGACGATCCAGCCCAATCCGCCCTCATCTGGCTTCATAGGTGAACACACACACACACACACATATGCACGCTTACACACATGGTATACATGCACCACACGTCTGCCCTCCTTCAGTCTCTCCTATCCTGTTATACTATACCTTTTCCTTTATTGCCCATGTTTTGCGGAAGAGATAGGCGGACATGCAGACACACACGCGCCCTTGTGTTCGGACGCGGATAATGAAATTTTCTTGATCTTTCCGCATGTCGATATTGTCAGCGTGCCGCTTGACACTGCGGCGCGCACCGGAGCAGCAGATCTGTAGACGGGATGGCAGCCATATGGACACCGTGGTCTCGTCTCCCAGCCTCTGCAGCATGCCAATGTCCGCCTCGCGTGCTTGTCTCTTTCACTGCCACGCTCAGAGCTCAGAGTACGGCTGCGCTGTCACACAGTGGTCTACCCTAAAACTGTTAAGGACTGCTGGGACCTTTATTTGGCTCAGCAAGAGACCACCAGGCCTTTATCAGAGACAGGCCATTATTTCTTTTGGCAGGTCCACAGGGCTAGGGCTTAAAGTGACTGAATTTACCATATTTGGTAAAGAACTAAGCTGCTAATATTAATACAGTTGCCTTTTTCGGCATATAACTTTCATTTATTACTGGTATCAACACCTG
>OMLF01042507.1:3124-19762 GCA_900302615.1 Holocentrus rufus | reverse complement strand
ATGAAGAATAGTGATCTTACTAATTTGGGTAAATCAACAACAACAACAACAACAACAACAAATACATAAATAAATAAAATTTTTGTATAGGTCATGTCCACACTAAGGTGGGGAAATTTGAAAACACACCTTTTTTCTCTGTGTTGGCGTTCCGTCCGCACTAAGACTGCATTTTCCATCTGTGAAGAAAGGGCCTTTCAAAGGGCCTTTCAAAAACCCTGTCAACGTGTTTAAATTTGGAAGCACCAGTCTAGCATTATAGTGCAGATGGGAAAAACAGAGAAAACTGTATGAATGCACCAGCGGTGTGGTTTTGATGGAACAGAGTTTCCAAATTCACCTGACTTAACATCGCCTAAGGCCTCCATAATTTTCTGAACAGGATGCAAACGTGTCAAGTCCTGGTCTTCCACTGGCCATCAAAAGAAGAAGATCTAATGTAAAAACATGCATACAATGTTGGAGAAACAAGTTACATAACTTCATGTATTCTGTAATATTATTACTTTTCGCAGTAACAGAGTAATGTCACTGCTTGAAATGGAGTAAGCAATACATGCTACTGCAGTTGAGATTCTTTACTGTTTATTATTCCTGAGTACTGCAACCCGTTGAACCCTGTTGAAGCACTGACTGAAAGATGTTTTGTCTTAAGTGATGGTCAATGTTTAATTTAAGTATTGATTTTCCCCCCTAAATAAGCAGCCCTTCAAAGAATTTAGGCTACGTGTCAATTGTTATAATTTCCACAGTAAGCTTGTAGGCATTAGGAAACCCAAGTGATTTTTTTCTCTTAGACAGAGACAGAGAGTTAATTAGACATTATTGGTGTGACTTACTATGTACAGAAATTATTAATGTTATGTAATCACACTGTCTTAATGGGGAGTATTAAATTATATTTTACATTTTGAAAGTAATTTCCTCAATACTGCATGCAAACTGAAGTTCATCAGAATAACACTGGGTGACATTTTCATTAAATAAATGTCTGTTTTGTTTCTCTCTATCACTGACTGACAAGCTGCAGTATCTCTGGCTAGTGCAGTGCAAAAATACCAAAACGAGCACCTTACCGACAAAGATGGAGACAAAATTAAGGTAGGTGGGGGGAGCACTGAAGCGCCTGTAATGTTCTGCAAAACATAAAGTAATTGAAAAAGCATTTCTCTTTCCCTTCTCTCTCCTTGCCCCTGTTGGCTTAGCTGACATCACAATTTAGCGACTGCCGATGAATGGATCATACCATCGATATGGATGACTAAAAAGGCCAGTCGGAAGCTTTTCTGCCATCAGGTCTTCATCAATCACCCATCTTATTTTTATCACAGCCCATGGAAATTCATCCAAACTCCTTTTCCTACCGCTGGCTGCCATTCAATGAGAAATGAGTCCATCATTACTTGTAGTGTAATCCATCTCACAAAGAGACTACACGGGGCTTCTCTGCTCTCCATCTCGGACCCATTCTAGATCATCATAGGTATCATTAGGGTTGCTGTGCGCGAGACAGAAGGATCCATGTTACTGCCTTTGGAATAGGCAGTATGAGGGAATAAGAGGGTTATAATGGTCTGTGGAATGGAGCCTTAATGTGTTTGACCATGGAACAACCTTGGGAGTGCAAGCTTTCCCATGCAGATGAAAAGGTTGTATGGATGTGTGTTCGATTTGTGTTGGTGCGTACTTAAGATTATTGGGGATGGAGACTAAGGAGTGCGTTCACATGTGTTTAGAACAGGGTTTAAAGTGGCAATATCTGAACAGTGTTTAAAGTATATTGTTGGGCTCTTGGTGATCAATCACTTTTATCCCCCGTTCTTCAACCAGACTGTTTTAATCCGAGCCCAGGAGTGATCACATCGCCAGTTCCTTTTTTTTTTTTTCTCTCTCCTGTGTTCCTGGCTCATGGTGAACACTCATTGAAGTGGTAATGTTTAATTTGAAAGCTTGGGTATGAATTATGTATGATATGGCAGGGGCGCACACTGAGGAGCACTGTAGAGTAATTGCCCTGACCTCCCAGTGTCCCTCACCCTCCTCCGACAACCCACCTTTTGTTCTGATTGGAGGAAACAGGACTCCACCTCACCGTCTCATTGGAAAGGATGAACATCCAACACTTTGACTTTTGCCGAGATAGAGGTGACTGGGTTTTTTGTTTTGTTTTGTTTTTATCCAGATCCAAATGAAAGAAACAAAATGTGACTGGATGTCCTCTTTCAGAATGAAAACCACTTGGTTAGCTGGAATTAGAGCGTTGCCGAGCTTTTTGCAGAGCTGTGTTATCGTAGCCAAGTCCCTGAGGCAGCATTCAGATGTGTTCATGCCCTCACTCCCCAGGAGCCCGTGCTGCACTTACAGAGGTGAAGGACCCCCAACTAAAGGATTGATAGGATAATGGAGGCCTAACTCTCACTCGGCCAGGCTCGGCAGGGGTTTGAGGAGTCCATTTTGGAACGCTGCAGTATGGCGCAGAGAGCCTATGTTAACTGGGCAGCTCACCGCACTTGACAGCTCCACTATGGATCTGAGTTGGCCTCCAGGGTAGCTCTGTTTGACTGCTAATCAGCTTATTTCTTCCAAATCCTAGCACTGACCACTCGCTGGAACAACCTCCGGCAAAAAAAAGTGGTTTGCAAACAATATAAAGAAGTAGCAACCGTTCCAGCGTTGCCGATTCATTTGACTACTTTGTTTTAGCCTCAGAATAACGAATTGCCTTTAGTTTCAAAGTCATGGAACTCTTTTCTTCAGTCACTCAAAATGGACATGGACTGGGACCCAGTGTAATTTACTGCTTGTTTCAGCCTCATATTCTTCTTGTCTTTCACTTTCAATTTCCTCCTTTTTCAATCTCTGAGCTTTATTCCACACATTGACACTTTTCTCCCCATCTGTGGTTTGAATACCTTGTGAGAAAAAAATGATTCATCTCAGGCTGTCAGATAAAGCACTGGGAGAAGGTGTGCAATGCGGCATCTATTGATATGTCTCAAACAGTTCCAGTCATGCATGTGCATGCATGTGTTGTGACTGTGCGTTCACTCTGCAAGTAACATGCTTGATGGTTCACTGTCTTCTAACCATTTGGGGTTAGAGTGAGAGGCTCCAATTGCATGTACGTAATGGTCTGCAGCTAGTTTTAAAACAGGCAAATCTTGTGTTTTTCATTGCTTTGGTATTGTCTTTCATAACATTACATCATTTTGATGAGTAGCTAACAAACTAATTAGGTAGCATTAATAAAAAAACAAAGAGGAAAACACTTCAGAGAAAATTACTTCAGAGAAAATTACTTCAGCGTTTACTCGACCTCAACAAAGGATGCAGCCTTTCTCTAAGCAAAAACACAATAATAATAATTAGGGGGCTTTGAATAGCTGAAATGAAGTATTTGTCCAATTTACACTTGCCAGGTGGAAGTGTTGTTTATGAAATGGAATCACACTCGTAAGGAAACAGAGAAGCATGGAAGTCTGACTGGCTGTTGAAAGCCGATGACCATAAAAAGTTCAGCTGCGCCCAACTTTTCTTGGCCAACAAGCTTGTTGACTGTCCACACGCCAAGTTTCACTGGTCGCTCGGTACAGGAAATGAATGGGTTCCTGATGACTTGATGATGGTGCTGTTGACAATGTGAACATAAGTTTTGTGTATTTGCAAGCATGTGTATGCAATCCGAGCATGTATGTGTATATTCCAGAGGCTTTTGTGTAACTAAGCTTTTGAGTATTTGTACATGGTTGCCAGGGAGTGTGCTCTCTATCCCTGAAGCTTGGCACAGATTCCATCCTCCCTGTTTCTTGTCTTGGCATCGGCTGTCAGACAGGCATTTACATCAGCCAGCTTGTCCTGTGAGGCTCAGGTCTCTGTCTGTCTGTTCTACTTGTCCAAACAACAGTACAGTCAGAGGCCCCTGGCGCTGATAACCACAACATTGTGTCATCCAAATTCAGAACTTGTCTGGAAAAGGGCCTTTGATCATGTTTAGCATGAATCAACACACAATATTATTGCAACTGCAATATGCAACTTTTTAAAACTTTTATTTTTAAAGGGGTATTAAGAAATTTATTTTTAAATGTATAAAGAAATCTGTTTTTATAGGAATTCAATTTTCAACAGGTTTGATTCTACCCCTGGACAGGTCCTGGCTGACGGCCCAATTCACACCTCTACTGCAGCAACATCCTCCACTAGGCCCCCATCACCCACTGAGGATAACACTGGAAACACCACCACTGACACACACCCCCTACCCACCAGTTGCTAGGTGAAAAGACCCACCATTGACAGTTCAATTCACACCCCAACTGCTATGACCCGCTTTCCAAGGCTTCTGTTTGCTACTGGTAACAGTCCAGATGGCAACACAGCGCCAAATCCCCTGCCGGACACAACAGCCAGACAGGTAGAACGACCCCCAACCGTCAGCCCGATCCACACGACGGCCCCTCTCCACTCCCCACTGGTCATTACAGACTGTGTGACATGGGCTCCTCGGGCTCCGCGTCAACAAGACAACGGGCTCACATGGCATCAGCTTCAAGGTCAAGGAGTATGCCAGGCAGCTTTCAGGAGTGTTCCAGCACCTCTTCAACCTCTCTCTGCATCTGAGAAAGGTGGCTAAACTAGGGAAGACCTCCTACATTATTTCAATGCCCCAAAACAGGCATCCCAGCACTTTCAAGGATTACAGGCTAATAATGCTACCACCAAATGTCATGAGGACCTTTGAGAGGCACCCAAGACTCCTGACTGAAGACTCACTGGACCAACAGGCTACAGTTTGTCCAGATGTAAAGCAACATGTGGGACACCATCACATGCAGCACAGGCTCAACCCAAGGGACAGTCTTGTCACCATTCCTCTTTAGACTTTACACCTCAGACTTCTGCTACAACTCTGGAACGTGCCATCTCTAGAAGTTCTCAGATGAATCCTTCATCGTGGGCTGCATCAGCAAGGACAATGAAGAGGAGTACAGAAGTGTGGCAGGGAACTTTGTGAGGTGATCGGAGGAGAACCATCTCCAGCTCCACATTGGCAAGACCAAGGAGCTGGAAGCCACGAAGAGGATTGCCATACATGGGGAAGAAGCGGAGAGTGAACTCACACAAGTACCTGGGAGTGTATCAAAACAACTGATCAGGTAACACTCAGGTCATCTTCAGGAAGGGGCAGAGCAGGCGGTTCTTCCTCAGAGGCTCAGATCTTTCCAGGTGTGCAGCAGGCTATTAAAGATGTTTTACCAGTCTGTGGTAACCAGCCAGGGCCGCCCCTGACCAAATTGGGGCCCCAATGAAATTTTCAAATGTCAGCAAATGCATCAGTTACACACTGATGTTACAAGCTGACTGTTATGAATTAAATTCTCCAACAGATGCGGACATTTACCTCCATAAAAACAGTGAAAACTTATATTAACAACATAAATTGATAGGCTATAAACTTAAGCCAATATATTATATATTGGCTTATAGTATATTAATAGGACCACCAACTGGTCATTTTACCACTCCATTTCAACAGAGGTGAATGCATAGGGCATTAACAAGACATTCAATAAATGTTAATCAGGGACGCTGTTTTTTTTTTTTTTCTCAAGTCTAGACAGAGACTGGACACAGAAATTCCTATTTCTTATTTGTGCCACAAAAGTTTATTTCAACAACATACCCACCTTCAAGTGAAGCACGACCTTCCTCTTGTTTAGCTTTTTTTTTCCCTCTTGCTTGTTCCGGATTCAAGATGTTTTATCTCTCCTTCTTTGAGACGCTCTACGCGCGCCTCACGGTAGCACATAATGCACATCCATTGCGCATCCATTGAAGATGCATGTAATGTGTGCTGCACCTAAAACATCAGACAGTATACAGCATTCGTTTTTCAAACTTGGAAAAATAAATACATAGATTAATAAATAAGTAAAGATGATGTCTTCATTGCGACTGATCAGACAGGCTCTGTTGGCTGAGCTTCCTTAAATACCAAGGAATTGCAGTAGGGATCTGGACTCAGGTGCTCCCACCACTGCAGAAAAGCATTGCGTAACTTATATCCACCTCAGACAAAGGCATTATTTGAGAGGTGATCATTCCATTTCCTCTCATTTTCTCTGTGCATCTACATTCCTTCTATGCTCTCCTCATTTTTCTGTGCCTCATCCTTCACTCCTCTCTTCCTCCTTGCAGTCTCATATGTCTGAAGTCTGTGCTCCACTGGGCAGGCCGATAAAGAAAAGAAAAGGATCTGGCTGTCTGCTAGCGAACCCTCTATGAACCTTGGGTAACCAAGGCCACCCTCACTTCGTGCAAACAGCTGGGCTCTCTGAGATTACATCAAATTATGTCAAGGCGGTCTCCAGACACTGACTTCAGCTTGGTTGTGAGTTTCTCCATCTAACTGTTGGGAATAAGATTCCAGGAATAAAGGCTGTTGCAAACGGTACCTTGGAGTAAGTAAATCTCTCTGTACAAATAGTCAGTTTTCCTCTGTGGCTGAATAACAGCGAGATGCATTTCAAAGTTTGTGCAAAAGGAAACCACTGGATGCTTTAAGATAATAATCGACAAACTAAAATGTGCACCTCACTCGCTGATCTATTCCACGTTTCATGGAATCCTTTGAGTCAAATGCAATGTGAAAATGTATCATTTGTAGAAATGTTCATCAATGCATTTGCTACTGTTTCCATGAAACCTTTTAGAGCAAGTGAAAGAAGGTGGATGGAGAGAGGTGAGAGGTCTTAAAGTGTTATTTCTCTGGCTCCCCTCCCCCTCTACAGCTGAAGGATTCAATGTGGCATCCATTAGTCATGTCACAAGCGAGCAGATAAAAAAAGGGAGGAGAGGAGTGGGTAGAAGAGAGGGAAATCAGAGAAAGAGAGAGAAAGAAAGCTCACGATAGTAAATCTCAGAAACGTGCAATTTGAGAAAGAGGGAAATGACTCTCATACACCCACTCTCAGAAATCTCCCCCTCATCAAATTGCATCTGGGTTTGCTGAGCTCTAAACAGAAATTGGTTTTCTGCCTTGGGAGTGATAGTGTCACTGCTGGGGCTCATCCTGGTTGATCACATGATGAAGCTGAAATTGAAGGGTTGCTGAAGTTCATTTCGGTCAACAGGCATTCCGACGATCATCCGTTTGCTCAAAGCAATGATTCCAGCGGCTTCAGGACTAAATTTGAAAAGTCGTGGTCCTATCTCAGTTATGGACATAATTTGCCTTGGTCTTGATCTTCTTTCAAATAATTTTTATATAAGGTCCTGCATTTTTGGCCGAATCCAAATGCATGGACAGCTACAGTAATTTAACATTCCTTTGTTTAACACATACAGTAACAGCACCATGATTTTGAAAAGTTTATGCATGGTTTTCTTTTTTTTTTTTTTTCTTTACATATCTGCTTTACAGTAAAGACACGAAAGACGTTCAACAGACAAAGAAAGATACAGGATACAGAACTCATTCACACAAGTTTAGACACATTCTGCATCTCCAAGAGACTGAACTAGAAAGTCCACTCACCCAGACCATGGAACATGACCCGTACCACCACAACTTCTCAAATACACAAGCCAGTTTTCCAGCCCAGCGTTCCTGACCGAAACTAAGCAAGAAGAGATTTAAGCCCAGTCAGAGACCTTTGACCTCATGGCTCCTGACTCTGGTGCAGAGGTCTCTCAACAGAATCCAACCTTTCCTACCAAAGCTACTGGAGGCCAGTTCGGGTCTAATCACTTTGAAGAGTTGCTCATCCAAGCTATAGTCTGTCTTACCCACAAGGCCAGATCCAAGGGCCAAATAAAGGTTGTGGCCTCTCTGTCTCTCTCTCTCTTTTTCTCTCTCTCTCTGTAAGTCTAGGCAAGCACACACACACACAGACACACACAGGATTTTTTTCCAAATTGATTGTTTCATGCGGATATATTGCAGAGATTGGGCAAAATTAAAAATGCCAGAACTGCTTGAATTTTTGTTAATTCTTCCAATTGTAAGATTGCAAAATCCTGGAGGGACTGATTAGTTATTAATTATATTTTCAAATACAGTCTTGGAATACAGAATGTAGTCTGCAAGCTCATGAGTGTGCTTGTGCTGGCATTTAAATGACTCTTAGGTCATCCAGTTTTGGCAAGTTTGTAGTCTAAAATGATCCATGTTAAGTTTATATCACTATGATTCATTCTCATATTGTAAACTACATCTAAATGAATGGAAATTATGTTCATATTACTATATATTGAATGCTTTGTATTTTGACTCATTTCATAGTATTCTGATCTACTAATTTTTAATTGTTTAATTTTCATTTGTATTATTTGATGGATTTATGATAAACTTTATCACATTCTTTACAGTTTGTCTCTGCACCATTAACGTTATATGTATGTGATGCAGTGGTTTTGTACCCTGAAGTTATTGTAAACAAACATTGTTATTTGGATTTTGGGGTGTACACCACACAGCATTCAAAAAACACATACATTATAGAATGACTATGGGTGTTTTACATAATGATGAAGACCACTTTCCCAAAGACCAAATATATTGGCTAACTCTATTTGGACTGTCCAGTGTTTATATTCAACTTAGTATCAGCTTTGTAACTTAGTATCACCCTAACCTGAACCCTTAGAGAAACAAAGGTCCAATACTAAGTTGGGTATTTGAAATGGACAGTTGATATGAAGCCAAGCATCTTGATTAAAGATGAAACTGATCTGATATAAAGTTGATACTTAATTGAACATTAACACTGTACAGTCCAAATGAAGACCTTATCACCTTTTGAAGACCAATCACCTTTTTTTATGTAACCATTCACTGCTGCTGCTGCTTTTCCAAACAATTTGAATCCAGCAGTGTCCAGACTCTTTTTCCTGAACAACAGAAATGAAAACTGTGTGTCTGTGCCAGGCTGTCCAACAACACCTGCTGAAACTGGCCACTGGCTCCAGATGTATGTGTGTAGACATCTGCATCTCTCCCCCCACCAACTTTACTTTGCAAATTGGTATTGGTACCTCATAGCTTTTGCACACTGAGGTGGCAGAGCTGATCAAACAAATTAACTTCATGCTGCCTTCAGGCGCTTGTAGGAAACTGTACAGTGATTTCAGATTAAGATAAATAAATGTTGATTATGCATGATTTGGTGTAATCGTATTTGTTTATTTTGATGCCATAAAACAGCAAATAGACTAGTAACAGTGCAATGGGGAGACGGTTGCAGGATGGTTGTGAAAAAATTTAGTCTGCAGCTCCACAAGAAACAAAGCCTTTGCACATCGTGACATATCTCCACCACAGCCACTATCTTTCCGTGCAACAGCTTACCTCCTCAACGGTAATCCCACATCGTTAAATCCTTATTTTCCTTTACAACATCAGAGTAAATGTTTGCCTTCTCCACCCAAAATGAGCCTCCATGAGACATGCATCAGTCCGCCTCCAAGGTTAATTGTGTTGTGCTGTCACCGCCGCTCGTTCATTCCCTCATCGGATGGTAACGGCGTCAAGCTTGGGACTGTTTTACCTAGCAAATCTTTTTGTTATGGCTATTTGCTGTCTGACGCTTTGCGCTCACATTTACACTATTGGCTTTAACCTAATATTGGGACCAGTTAAGTTGAAAATAATGCCTTGAAATTGGCCATGGAGATGAGATAGAGTGATAATGCAGAATAGTTCATTAGAGGACATTATCTACTTTAATTGCTTGTTGGTAATAGGCTCTGGATCTGGGGTATTTGTCCTGCTGGGTGTCCATTTAAAAGCCATTCCAGCAGTCTCATTATAATTCCATGTAGCCTGTAATCACATGGGATCAGTGTGGACTGCAATGTGATTGGTGTTTACCTGCCTGAGGGAGTTATTGTACACAAACCAGACACATTAACAATCATAGGAGACATGCGTGATATTGGTAAAGGATATCTTATGTGTGTTCATATTTCTGTGTGTTTACCGTAATCATGCAATCAAAGAGGAATTGTTTGCGTTGATGTGTTCATGTCATTTGTATTCCCTGGCCCACTTATGACAAAGCGGAGGTCCCATCTGTGCTCTCCTCTCGTGTGTCTTCCTCCTTTCTTTTCCCCCCCTGCAAATGTTTAACGGCAACTCTGGAAATGGCTTTGGTCCAGTAACCTTTTGCTTTAGATAGCTAATGGGTAAATTTCACAGCTTGGCGCTCGGTAGTGAAAGGCTGACAGAGGTACTTCTCAGTCATTTAGAGTTTTGGCGATGCTTCAGGCAGATAACGCGGAGAATGTGCGATGGGTGGATGGGTGTTAAAACACATTAGTGAGATTCGAACGCAAACACGCTTGTTAATATTGTCAGGACAGAGTCAAGACCTTACAAGTACAGTGGAGGTCAAACAGTTTGTCTGTAAGGACTTTAATTCTATTAGGATGGCTTTGTGCTTTTCAATTCCTCTAGTACACTTTGGCATGACTATCCCCTTCCTACTTTCATCTACCTCTTCCTTTAGGGTCCCACCCCTCCTCTATCTTGCCGTCAAGCACATTCATTAGTCTTTTAGCACGCAACAGTGTATATCAGGAGTGTGCTTCTGATAGATAGATAGATAGACCGCCAGCTAGACAGAGCCATTTTCACTGTGACAGCGCACTAACACTGTTTCAGAGATTTTGGAAAGATGAAAATTATAATGATAATAATAAAAAGCAGTAGAACATCCCTTTAAGTTGGAATTCTGAGAAGGAAATTTGGCCAAGATGGTATCAACCCCAGGTTTTATGAAAGTAGTTCTCTGACAGCAGCATACACAGCATACCTCCTGATGGTTAACATAATAATAGACTGTTCTGTTCCCCATGCACAGCACATGGCTGTAAAACAGTACAGCGGCATTTATTAAAGGGAGTGGGACAAAACTCCACAGGTGACAATAATGTTGGTGGAAAGATTCATGTGTACTGATATCACGTTATTCTAGGCTATATTTAAGTAATGCTAATTTGAAATGGATGATTACACTTAAGGTCAGTTTATAGTCTGGCGATTTGTGATCACCCAATAGAAATCAATACAATGTTGCCGATATTCCATCATCACTCCACTTTTATTTTGGATGCCGCTGCACATAATAAGTATAAATATACAAGCAATTACAGAATGCATCGCTGAGGTTGAGTGCAGGTCCAGTAGTTCAGGTCCAATCATTTGCTCTGAAGAGAATGAGTCAGAAAATCAAGAGCTGTTATGTGCATTTGTGGGATTGCAGGAGCGCTTTGGAAAAGAAAAAAAGATGCACAGATGAGGGAACTCAACACTGGGTATCTTTATCTATTTTGGCCATTCCATCCTTTTAATCTGCCCATTGTGTGCCATATAGGCAGGGATACATTGTCACCTTGTTAAGCTGTGGTCTTCATTATTATTGACAACGCTAATGTTGGGGAAATTATATGCTCAACTGTCGTCATGACAACTGAGTCAGCGATCGGGGTCAAAGTTCAACACAGTTGAAGCCTCAGCGATGAGCACAACAACCATGTCAACTATACTGGAAGTATAAACCAAGTGAGTGTAAATAAACTGACCGTTAGAGTTGCTAACGGTCTATGCTAACTAGCAAGCTACTGCAATGTATTGACATGACATTAGCTGTTGAAACAGTATTTTACACTGGGCACAAAAAAATTCAGTTTTCTGAGCAACACCATTGGAACGCACAGAGGTTGTAATTACAATCTACCAGGTTGAATGAAGAACTGACTGGCAGCTTGAATGGCTTAAAGGGCAGGATAAGATGCCTCACAATTACTGCAAGAGCTGGATTACCAGGTGAACAACCACAATGTTAACAAAAAAGAAAAAAAAGAGCTGACTTCCCTGGTGTTACTTTTCTCCGTCCTCCCTTCTCCTCTCTCTACCACCAGTAATTGTTTAATAGCCGCATGTTTTCTTTTTAATAAATTCTTTGCTTTGGGGGTAAAAGGCCAAAGGAAATGTGCACAGAGGAGCAGACCAGAGGTGTTAAGGTGAGGTGGGGTGAAAGCATACTGAGGACAGTCTTGGCATAAATCTTTAATGAGCTCCCTATTTGACACAGTGATTCATCTTAGCGGGGGCCAGAATAGGGTGCAGGGCTAGAAGCCATATGTAGATGAGGGAAAGGCTGCGGGGTGGCGGCCGTGGAGAGCAGCCGGTCAGAACTGTAGGGGTTCCACTGGAGTGATGGAAACGCTGCGGCTCCTCACACGGTGGACAGGAGAAGAGGGATGAGGGATGAGGGGGGGGGAGAAGAAGAGAGATTGTCCAGCCAGCAGCTCAAAGAGGGTGAAAAGGCCATCTATTTCTCCTCCTGTCAACTCCCTGTCTGCCTCACTGTGTGCTTTAACTGGTGTGGGCAGGGGCAGAGGTGACAAAGGATTTATGTAATATGAAAAGGTGTCATGTTTGTCCAATTAATTTACTGCAACCGCCCGCCGAGGAGTTAATGTTTGCGCACATGCACTTCTTTAGAACCAAAGGAGGCAGATGGTAGCGTTAGTCGCATTTTCTTAGTCTATAGCTTTGTACATCAGCAGAATTAAGGAAGCTAATAAGTTCACAGTGTTGCTTTTGAAATCCACTTAGAAAGTAAACTGTGGGTGCAGCAACGTCAAACATGTACATACTGCATGCATTTTCATTCTGCAGCTTAAAGGGATAGTTCACCCATTTTGAAAAACTTGATATTATTTCACGAGCTGTTACGTAGGACAGTGGTGGTGCTGTCTTCCTCTCATCGTTACCTGGTACTGGAAACTAGCTGGATGTTTGGATGTTAGTAACGAAGGCAATCTAGCTTGTGAGATTAGGTAGACACAGAGAGAGTGGGTTCACAATCATCATTTCTCAACAGCTGAACATTGGAAGAGAGAGAGAGAGGGAGCTGGCTGTTGGTCAATAATGGTTGAAATCTTACACTGATAATTAAAAGATTTGCATTTGAAATTAAGTTCACTTTATTCTTTATGAGGTGTATTTAAAAGTTATGATTTTCATACAAATGTGTTTTCCTGTTCTCTGTTGCTAATTGGTGTAATACAGCACTGATTCAAGCTATCATGAAAGCTTTTAGATTTGCGGTTTCGAAACACCTGGTGTCTGGTAAAGTCTTTCCTCGGAGAAATCCTCTGGGACACAACAAGTGTTGTGCTTTTGGTTTCTAGTTTGTTTGGAATAAATAGAAGAAAAACTAGGTGGTTAGCATGAGCGTCACAGAAACTCAAACTCCATCAAGGAAAACTCAAGGAAAATTAAGCGGTATCGGGAAGCTCGATCACACACTGGATTGTAATGACTTGAACATTTTTAGCGTCCTTTCACTCAACATAATCCTCAACTGCTTGTAAATACACATGACAAAATGCATAATGAATGCCACTCATCTTTCATTATTTTTGGGCCATCTTTCTCAATCCTGGTTCTCAGCAGCCAGAGCCCTGCTGCTTTTTAATTTGACCTGATAGTTAATTACATTCACAGAGTTTAATCAGGGACTGATATCAGACCTCCGCAAATCCCACTGAAAGGCTAGCTACTGGTAATGTACTTTCTGGGTCCATATGGTAGAGTATTTTCTTATTTGTGTGAAAACTGGTCAAATGTAGACAATGTGACATTGTATTGAGATATTTCCATGTGAGGCGCAATGGAGTTTGATGGCAGAAAATGACTTAGGGCTTCTTTCTAGACTCACAACATTGCGCCAGTGTTCAACAATCATACTGGGGGAAATCCACTCTACAAGAAGCAGAGATCCCAATTCCATCACCCAGACACTAGGACCAGTTGTGTTTGGAGTAAGGGGTGTGAATCTCAATTTTCTCGACTGGAAAAACACTATCAGCACAGATACAGTTTCAGCATTCACCTCATATGGGACAGAAGGCCGAGGCCAGAAAGATTCCAATAAATACAACTTGTGAAACGATAACTAGGAATTGTTGATCTTACAAAAGTTTTTAAATTAATCTGACTTAGAAATAGAGCTTTGCCATTTGCAACTAATAAAATCTTGTCTGCCCAGCAAACATCTCTCTATTATTGACCTAACAAGTAATTTAAAATCAGTATGACAAGGATTTTTGAGTCACAATTACTGCAGACTTATTTTCACTGAAAATAAGTCTTCTACATGGTTTTCATGTCTGTCCTTAGAAGAAAAAAATGAAAGAAAACACAAACTAAATACATACACAGATGCATACATGCTTTGTGTGTCTTTTGTAAATCTTAGTAAAGTCAACACCAGTAGTCAAAACTTGAGAAAACTCAAAAATCTATCACATCATGTTGCCTTGATAATTTGTTTTCTCAGTGTTTTTGTTTTTACAGTGTAAGTTACCAGGGAAGTACAGTAAGCTAATGTAAAAATTCAAGTGTATATCAAAAGGTAACACGAATAAACTGTAAATTTAACAAAATATGTCCAGTTTCTTTATAGGCAGAGTAGGTTGTTAAAAAAGCATACATGATAAAAGTAGCATTAGATCTGGATTTACTGATGTTTAACTGTCGCCATTTTCTACAAACTTCCTAGTCAGACTTATTGGAGCTTTTAGAAAAACACGAGTTGTAACTATAATTTGGATACTGACATAAACACTATTTACAAGCTGTAAGATGGTACTTACAGGAAGAAGAATCACTTCAACCCCATTCCCTTTATGCTGGTAGGCTTGGAGCACTTGCGTAATAGATGTCTTGTTTACTTCAATGTCATAATGAAAGGCCTGACGTTTCAACTCACGTCTTCATCAGGGGCCAAACAAGAGTAATATGTTACAAGCACTGTTTAAGTAGTCGCCCAACATTCTCAGAAATACAAAGCATCCTATAGAGTAATTACTTCAGTTGTCATCATAATGCGAGTCACCTGTATGACTATATCAGCTTGATTTTCTGGTAACATTCGATTAGCCTATATGCATTGTTTTGATTACATAAAGTGATGTTACTCAAGCCTGAAAAACAAGCAAAAAATTAAGTAGCGTAATGCGAGCCCTGGTAAATTGGTGACACTGACTCTGGTGGGCGCTCTAATGAGATGTGGTAAAGAGATCCAGTGCTAATTCGACATCAGCAAGAGGATGATGTCTTATTTATGATGCATTTTCAAAGGTAACCGTAGTAACTTAAATTGCTTGGGATTCCACAGGTGTGCCTTGCTGTTGCTGTATTGCCTGCAGTCACTGCAGCCTTTAGGCTAGTTGTTTGAGTTAGAAGGCAAAAAAAAATGATAACTCTTGATTTTTAGCCTCATTTGCTGTTCACAACACAACCTAGCAAATCCTAAGCATATTTCCTTTGGAGATTTTAACCAAGTTAATTGGGCGATGATAATAAATCTACCCTGTCGTGAGAATTAAATTTTAAAAATAAAATAAAATAAAACTGATAAATCCGAAGAAAAATAGCCTACATCCATTAGGTCCCACTAGTGTGTAAGGAGAGATGGTGCTTTGTTTTCCTCCACAGTAGTGGGCACTCCCACACTTGTCCACTGTATCTTTTGGCTCTTTTCACCTGCATCTGAATATAAGAAGTGGATGCTCCGTTCTCTGGGGCTCTTTGAAAGACATTCAGGAAAAAGCAATTCACTCACTGAAGTAGATGTAGCTGAGGCAGGCTGAAGGAAAGAGAGTACACTAACAAAGTAAATTACAACAGTTCATTACAAAATAACCCCTGGGATGCATTGAACATCACAGATTGATGATATATAACAGTATAAAAGTATCTGAGGGTGGATTTTTTGCTTTAATGACTAGGCTTGTAGCATGAATACATTATGAAGACCTCGATGGCGCTCATGCTGAATCATCTTAGACCCTCAGTAAAGAAACTCAAGGGACAAGCTCCATCTCACCTGCCAGGCGTGGAGGCACACCTTGCTCTACAAGGCCCACTGCCCACGTAAACAATATGTTGAGAATGCTTTTTCACTTAATAGGAACCCTTCAACAACATCCAGCCCCTCCATCTGGGAGATGAGATGTCTACCTTAAAACAGCATCTAGCCAGTGACTGAGGTAATTGGCATCCATAAACCCACCACAATCGCTAAAGAAGCAGATGGTGGATGCAGCCAGTCTGCAATAAAACAGGGAATGCAGATGTCTAATTTTGCTTTTGAATTCGTCTGGCATGTTGCATGTTTCGCTTACTTTGTTTTCTTGAGGAATTCCTCCATTTTTGTTGTTGCTAAGATTTTGATGGTCTGTGGCTGCTAGCTTCACCTCAATAGCCAAATCTAAACTCAACACTGGTTGCAACCACAGCAAATGGTACATGCCAAAGACGTCCCGCAACATCACTGAAAGACACTTTTAGAAAAATGGGGGATTTAGGAATCTACACACAGGATTACAGACAAACAAAAATTCAGGGGTGAATTCACAATGAATGGACCACTAGTGGAACAAATAAGAGCCGGGCCGGGGCGGGGCAAATGACCGGGCCCTTTAAACCCAAATAATAAAGCTCATGATAACATCATTTTGCAACATACACATGCCCGCAACAGCGGGGCTTACAAGCTTTGGCACCACGGAGAGCGACTATGTCATTTTGAAGTCCATCAAATGGACATGAAGTATAACAAA